>CM034148.1:167672353-167869435 GCA_019776745.2 Taxus chinensis | reverse complement strand
TTCTAACAACATGAGAATGTGTATTTAAGTTATAAGATTTTCAAGTATAAGCTTATTCCTAACCAATATCTCATTTACTCTACTCACTACAATTACATCCTTACTTTGCTCTCACTATCAGAATTATTCTAGAAGAATTGTAGTTCAAATAATACATAATTTATACTTAGGGATTCATGACTACAAGGAGCACGACCTCACAAAATACAACTCATTTCATTTCTCCTAGAGACCCAAGTATTAAATCCACATTACAAGCAAAACATCCAATACAATTTTATGCACTTTAAAGGGTTTCTAAGGAACTATTTTAATCGTTGGGTAAATATGCATCAAAGTTTCTTTCACCAATAACCTTAAGAAAGTTCCCATAATCTATTAACTTCAAAATAAATCCAAGGGGAAGAAACTACACCATACCAAAATAAAATACAAGAGAGTTCAAAATCATTACCTCTCAACACCTTCAAGAACCCTGAGGTAATCCGCTACTACTCAGTCAGGGAACACTTTTATCTAAGAGGGAAAAAAAGGGTTCCAATTTAATATTTTAATGTGTAGTTAAATTGGCACATAGCTTCCACTTGCATCATTTAGATCTCAAAACAAGATCAATTGCAGGTAAAACCCCCAACTATCTTTTTAAGCCTTTGGCCACCCAATAGGTTACCAAGGGAAATTGTGCACATGAGAATTAAACTTATACATGATATGATCACACCTACAACACTTAGAAATTTTTGTCTCACTCGCCCAAATATGACAAGGTTCCCAATGAATGGTGAACACCTCACAAAATATTTAAGGGAATGGTAGTTTATAAGCTATGTCTTAAGTGTAGGACGAAAAGACAAATTGGAAGGATTAAAGCATTTATTAGGACATTGGATGTTACACAATTGGGCAAGGATTGCTTGAGAGGGAGGTTACGACAAAGGTTAAATACTCACTTCCATGCGATGGTGTAAATAGGATAGATTTTCTACCAAACATTATGAGTTTATCAATGAACCACAATAATTACCTAGCAAATGATGGTTTCAAATATCTAAATCATAAGCAAGAGAAATGAAACCCACGAAGTAAAAGGTACATCCATTTTTTTCTCCAATTTACATTGTCAATTATCTGCTTTCCTAATCCAATTAACATGGTTTCTAAATATTTGGTCCTATAATCCTCCGGTGTCACTCCTACTGGCATAGAAAAGTTATTTCAAAATAAGGAAGATTCAAACCACGTCGTTTTTCTATATACAATGTTTGATACATCAGATGTAAGAAAAACAATGGTTTTCAACACAAATTTAAATAATTCATTCTTTTTAACTCACTTTCATTCAAAATTTCAAAACTATGTCAATGTACAATATTTCAATATCATCTAAAATATTACAACACATCATACTCATAATCATTCCTGACCGGAGTACCTGCATCCATGGCAGGTTCTATCCTAGAAGTGGTATGGAAAAACCTTACACTCGAGCATAAACAAACACATTCAACGATTCAAATAATCCAAAACAAGGTAGGGAGAGAGAAGGAGAGATTGTTTCCTTAGAAACTCAAACTTCCACATTTAATAACACTTTTCCTTTCTTTTATTCAAGAGAGGTAGTAGGGAAGACAGATAAAATCTAGTAGTTTTTTTTCTTTTCTATTTAGAATATCATAAGAATTTTACATTTCAATTCCATTTACATTTTATTTCAAACCTATCTACATTATCAAACCATTTATGTTTTCAAGATCAACAAAAATTTCATAGTTATTTCTAGAGAGAGAAGATCGAAGAGAGAGAAATTATTATAAATTACAAAATCCATTTGTAACAAGTAATTTTATTAAAGAATACTCTAAATAACATTGAATCTATATGGAAAGGGTTCACAAGCATTAACAAGTCCAATGGGAGCCTTTGAAGGAATTTTTAACTCAAGTTGTGAGTTTGCGAAAATTAGCCAAAACAACACAAATGCATAAAATTTGGGTTATGAAAACACTCATTTTGATTTCAAACGTATATTTCATCGATTATTACTTACTTCACTATACACAAATAACTCATTGGATTTGACAGAAGTCAATTAGGAAAAACAGAGCTGAAATTAGAAAGACGACTCTAGAACTAATTATCATAAACCTGTCAAACACTGTTTTTGTATAATGACTAGTGGGCCCCAAAACCCTCTTGAAATTCTACCTTATGAAATAATTTTCATGAAACTTATAGTTTTTTTCAACTCTCACGTTATAGGTCTAGAGGTAGGTAGGAGTAGTTTTTTAGTTGCCAAATCGATGTGGCAACTATAAGCTAAAACCTATCACATTTTCTTAAAAATGGAAAGGTATTTAGGACTAAAATAGTAAATGGGATTTGAAACTTGTATCTCCAATGTGTCAAATTGATTTTTTTAGGTATATTTATAGCCTTTATGGTGTTATGAAACATTAGGAGTCATACTAGAGGTCTAGGTTCGTAAAATGATTTTCTATGGTGCTCCATGTGCGTGTTTTATAGGATCAAAACTATTTTTTATGTTTTCAATCACGGAAAGAGTTTAATTTTTTATTTTATTTATATCATGTATTATTCTAAAGTAATTAAGACCCAAACAAGGAAAGATAAAATGTAAAGTTTTAATGCAAGAGAAAGGAAAATCCATACCTATTTCTGACACTTGCTGGAGACATCCATAATGGTCTTTTCATTAAGTATTTTGAGTCGAAACTTACATTGGCTTCAAAAGTTTTGATTTCCTTTTCCATGAATCCATTTTGTGCATGTCTTGCATCCATCAGATCTCATGTTACCACACTCTTTGGGGAAATTTTTTCAAATATATTGCTTTCCTTAAACATGACTCCACATTAGCAGACATGTTTACATTAGTACTTCCCACTACAAAACGCAAAAACAAATATTTCCATAGCCCTATTTTCAAGCTCATGTTTTTGTATTTTTATGGCTTGGCTTGAAGGGCATTCATCAAATAACCAAGGAACCAAACCCACAGAATCCACCATATGCTTTATTGGTACATCCATGATATAGTTTATGTAGAAATTAGGCACATAAAATAACAACTAACAGAAAAATAAAGAATTACAAATAAAAAATATTATTGCAAACTCAAATCAACACTTCTGTGCATATATTTCTTTTTCTATTTCCATAGCTTCGGCTCAATACAATCTCTCTTAATGTGTTTGATATGAAAACACTTACAATTGCATCTAATAAATAGATGGCTTCATCTAACAATAAAACACTTAAATCATAAAATAGAGCTAAAAAGCACATGCTTTTGTGCAATACAAAGATTTTGATTTATTTTCTTTAATATATTTTCCTAAACTTAATAAAAACTAAAACTAAACTCAAAAGTAAAAACATATAAAAAGAAAACTACTTTTTGCTTTTCTTGGGAAAAAATTAAACTTTTTCTAACACTCCCCCTTAATTTTGACCTTCAAGATTTTATTTTTTTGGAGGTGGGTGTGCACTTCCATATCTGACATATCCTAGATCACAAACTTCTAAACAAGTTCTCAAATACTCAAAAACTTCATTTCCCAAAGATTTCGTAAATATATCTACAAACTAATCTTTAGATCTGCTAAATTAAAGAGAAATTTCCTTGTTGTTAACCAAATCACTGATGAAGTGATACCTCATGTCTATGTTCTTTCTCCTCTTGTGAAAAACATAATTTTTAGACAATGCTTTTACTGAATTGTTGTCACAAAAAATCTATGTAGCATCCTCTTGATTCTGCCTCAAACATTTCAACACTCTTCTCATCCAAACAACCTAACATGTTGCTCTTGTTTCTACTACATACTTTTCTTCTATTGAAGATAGTGTGACTATGTGTTTCTTCTTCGATGCCCATGTAACTACACCTATTTCAAAGTGAAAATCATGGCCAGATGTGCTCTTTCTATCATAAATACTTCCATCACTGTCGTTGTTTGTGTAACCTATGAGTTTTAACTCATCTGATGTTGAATACAAAATTCCATGATTCTTAGTTCCACATACATACCTAAAAATACTTTTTCCATCTTACCAATGTGAATCTTTTCGATATTCCATGAACCTCTAGATGAGGCTCACATAATACTTAATATCCAACCTTGTAGACGTCAAATACATGAGACTTCCAACTAGTCTTTTGAATAATGTTAGATATACAAATGATTCGTTGTCATCTTTCTTTAATTTCAAACCTACTGCAATAGGTGTTGGCATTGGCTTGAAATTCAACATGTTAAATATCTTCAAAACATCATTAGCATACCTTACTTGCGAAATAAAAACTTCAACTTTTGATTATTGAACTTCTATGCCCAAAAAATAGTGCATGAGGCCTAGATATGTCATCTCAAATTATTTCTTCATAGCTTATTAGAATGAATCTGTAGATAGATTTCCAGTGATATTTAAATCATCCACATATAAAAAAACAATCAAAATTTTACCTTGTTCATTGATCTTGATGTATAATGTAGGCTCAGTGTTGCTCCTATTGAAACAATTCTATATCAAATAAGAATCAATCCTATTGTACCGAGCTCTAGGTGCTTGTTTGAGACCATAGAGCACTTTTTTCAACCTGTATACCTTTCCTTCTTGATCTTCAATCTCATAACCTTTTGTCTAATTCACATAAACTTCTTCTTCAAGAAAACCATTCAAGAATGTTGATTTTACATCCATCTAATAAATAGGCCTTTTTTTTGAGCTACAATTTCTAAAACCAATCTTATCATGTCCAAGCGTGCTACATGTGCAAATGTCTCATTGTAATATACTCCATATTGTTGTGAAAAACATTTGGAAACAAACCTTTCTTTATATTTTTGTACTTTACCATCAACAATATATTTGGTCTTGTAGACCCACTTCACTCCTATCATGTCCTTTCCTTTTAGAAGATCTACCAATTCCCATTTCTAATTCTTCTCTATGGTATCTATCTCATCATCTGTGGCTTGAACCCAAACTTCATTGTTTATAGCCTCTTAAAAGTATATTGGATCTGCAGCTTGAGAAAAAAATAAAAAAACTAAAAAATCATTACATGTATCAACATTATAAATCTCACTAAGATCCTTATTTTACACTGCAAAGGGCTATCTGATGATGGAATGCTTTGTCCTGAAGGAGTAGCTTCTGGTGTTCTTTCTGTTGTCTACTGGATAGTTGAAGGGGCCTGAAATATTTGAGATATCCTAGATGTAGATGGAGGTGTAGCTTGTGCTATAACTTGTGGTGCATGTCCAAGATTCGAATAAGATACTATACCTTGTTGCTCTATGGTTTCATCTTCCATATCATCATGAGGAATAAATACTTATACACTGATTGTTTTCTCAATACTTCCAGCCCATGCCTCATTTTCAATAAACTGTACATCTCTGCTAATTATGATCTTTCTGTAATAGGATTGAACAACTTGTAAGCTTTTGTATTCTCTAAATATCAATAAAATATGCACTTTTCTCCTTTTTTATCTAGCTTCTTACTTAACTCATAATGCACATGTGTGTATGCCACACAACCAAAAAATATAAAATGAAAAATGTTGTGTTTTCTCTTAGTCCAAGCTTGTTGAGGAACCATGTTTCAAACAATTTTTGTTGGACACCTGTTTATTATGTAAATAGCAGTTGCTACTACTTCTTCCCAATACTCATTTGAAAGATGATTTTCCTTCATCATACTTCTCGCCATCTCCATAATGGTTCTATTCTTTCTCTCTTCCACCCCATTCTGTTGCGGTGTATACCTAGAAGTAAACTACTTGTTTATAACATGATATTTGTAGAAAATTAGAAAAACATTGGAAACATACTCACCTCCTCTATTTGTCATCAGAACTTTGATGTACTACCCACTTTTCTTTTCCAGTAAATCCTTGAATTGCTGATATATATCAAAAGTATCTGATTTGTGTCTCAAAAAGTATACCCATGTCTTTCTTGCATAGTCATCATTGAATGTCATAAAGTATGAGCAACCTCCAATAGAAGTTGTTTGCATCGGTCCACATAAATTTGAGTGAACAATTTCAAGTGGTGCACTTGTTCTTTTTGTTTTGTCAACTTGGAAGGACTCTCTGTGTTGCTTCCACAAAATAAAACCTTCAAAAACTCTATCTAGTTTTTGAATCAAACGAAAAGCTTTCACCATATTTTTTGTATGTAATAAATTCGAACCATCAAAGATTAAACGACCAGACCTGAGATGCCATAGCCACGATTCATCTTTTTCAACTGATTGAAAATATGATTCAATCTCCTTAGCTTCAAAATGATTTGTAGTATGAACTTTGGATGTGGCTGGCATAATCATCGAATGAAACATTTTGTTGCTTGTCATCTTCACTTTAGCAATGATCTGGATACTTGGAGCTTTATCCACGATCACACATTCATTGTCTTCAATGTAAAATTTATATCCCTTTTGTACCAACTGACCAATGCTCATAAGATTGTGCTTCAAACCTGCAACATAATAAACATCCTACATAATATTTTGCTCCCCCTTTTTTGTTAGAATTTTGATTGTTCCTTTTCCTTTTACAGTCACTGTATTATTATTCCCAAGGGTAACTTCTAACTTTACTAACTCATCTAAATTAGAAAATAAATCTAAGTTATCTGAAATGTGATTAATGCAACCAGAATCCAAATACCATACATCACTAAGACTCTCTTGGGATAGATTACACTCAATAGGTGATGTTTCGGAAATCTCTATGTATGCAATAAACATGGAGCTTGGAGTAGAGATCCCAACCTAGTTTTAATTATGCTTGTTCTAATCATACTGGTTTTGCATGCATTCAAAAGCATAGTGCCCACATATCTTGCAATAGTGACACTGCACATGTGATTTATCATGTCTCTGACTTGAAAAATGATTATGATTATGCTCTTGACTATGTCCTCTTTCACTAAAGTTTGATGGACTGCTACTATGTCCTCTAGATGAAATTATTCCTCTGCCTCAAGGGCTGAAATTTTCTCTTCCTCTTCCATGATTTCCTGATACCTGTGATGAAAAATATTGATCTAAAACTTGATATGCAACTTGGAGATTTTCGTATGCAATTTGTGCTTTACTAGATGTTGTCACTCTCAGTAAGATGCTTTCATGCATGGCTTGATGAATGAAGAAAAGATCTTTTTCATCTTTATTTCTTAATTCTATCAAAGTGTATTTATATTCTTGTGAGAGTGCGTTATATGTTGATGCATATACAGTCTCTATGTGCCCATTCTCTATGATTTCCCACACATTTTGGGATCTGAATAGTGCTTTCATGGTTAATGACCAATACTCGTATTTTTTTCCTGTAAATTGTGGTGTCTGCAGACCGGATATACAAGCCATAACCTATTGTCAATTAGAAACCTGCTGAAAAAATCCACGCTCTAATACCAATTTGTAGAAATTAGGCACATAAAATAACAACTAAAAGAAAAAAAGAATTGCAAACAAAACATATTATTGCAAACTCAGATCAGCTCTTCTATGCAAATATTTCTTCTTCTAGTTCCAGAGCTTCATCTCAATACAATCTCTCTGAATGTGTTTGATATGAAAAAACTTACAATTGCCTCTAATAAATAAATGGATTCATCTAACAATAAAACACTCAACTCATTAAATAAAGCTGAAAAGCACATGCTTTTATGCAATATAAATCTTTTTATTTATTTGCTTTAATAGCTTTTCCTAAACTTAAGAACAACTAAAAATAAACTCAAAAGTTAAAGCATATAAAAAGAAAACTACTTTTTGCTTTTTTCGGGGAAAAATTAAAAATTTTCTAATAGTTTAGAGTCTCCTCGTGATAACTAGGTGGCCAAGAAACTCCATTCATGCTCATGAAGATAGATATAAATATTATTTTTCTCTCAAATATCCAAGGTGTCTATGAGACCATATTCCTTTCAGGAAAATTTTTCAAATTGTTCACATGTCTACTGCATGCTCCAATACAACAGTTTAATATATACATATTCTATTTTATTTTATCCCTGATTTATAAGCGTGTCCATATCTATAGATATCTATGACAAAAATATCCATTCTTTTCAGACATTTTGTCAAAAAGTTTATGTGCATTGTCTATGCTTCCACACTTCTCATACTTATCCACCAATGCGATTGCAACTAAGACATATGCTTACATAATAATAAAAATCCCCCTTCAATAATCTCACAGGTTTCCATGTCAGGTACAACAGCTCCCATTTTTCATACGTTGTGAGATTTATTTCTATAGCATAGAGTCTAGCTTTATATCTGACAATGCGCATAAATTGACATTTACAAGCAATTTTTAATAGATCCATTATTTACGCATCCTGTATTCATTGTTACTCTGTTAGCGCATTAGCATTAATACTTTTTTTTGTTATTTGTTAATGGACAGTTGCATAATCATTTCTTACACGCGTTTCTCCCTCTCAGCCTATATAATGGCATGAGCTCTATATCATTGAATGAGAAAGCAATATAAACAATTCATTTGGAGCTCTATCATTGGTATCAGAGAAAGTTCGTGATGTGCGTGGAGAAGAGCAATAGGTCTGCGCATGGAGTTAGTGAAGAGCAAAGTTTGAGTACCTGTCCCGCATTTTTATAGTGTGTGGAGAGTTCTTTGCTGGTGCAAAACTATCTCGTTTTTGCAGCGCGTGGAGAGTTCTTTGCTGGTGCGAAACTGTCCCGTTTTTGCAGTGCGTGGAGGAGACTTGTGCGTGAAGGAGTGTTGAACCTGTGTCTGTCCCGTCTTTTGCTGTGCATGCGTGAAGGAGTGCTGAACCTGTGTGTGGAGGAGACTGGAATGTGAGTAGACTCAACTTGTTGTGCCCCAAACGTGTTTTTTGTTCTTTGCTGGTTAAGAAACGTGGGGAGCAAAATATTTGTTTGCTGTCCTTTGTATGCTTTGGAGAAACATGGGGAGAATTTGCTGTGCAAGGGAGACTCGTGCACTTGTAGGTATGGAGGTGAACCCAACGTGAAACCCCTGTATGTGTATGCAAAGCTAGGAAATTGCAAAACTGTGTGTGGGTGTATGTCTCAGTTTTCTGATGCACAAAGCACCGCAAGCAATGCACAAAATATTTTTGCATTGAATGACAACGAAGACACCACTGGGCTGTTCTTTGCCTTGGTCAACGAGCTACACAACACTGGGAACATTCTCTTTGACGAGATTGTGCGCCGAGGACTATTGGAATACTTTTGGTTCGACGTTCGATGTCAAGCATGGTGGATTCCTATAGAACTTGAACATGGTTATGATGCAGATGACGAACACGAAATAGAATGCCCACAGGAGCATTGGCGTCTCACTGCACAAGCCTATAGAGCCCATCTTCGGGATAGATTCCTTCAGTAAGCATTGTAGCCATTTTTGAAAAATAAATAAATAAATAAAATACATTTTTGAGTTTTTGAAAATGTCTGCTCCAAAAAATCCGATGCCCAACTCTTGAAAGGGCCAAATTTCGCCGCATGGAAAACCAAAATGCGGACGATTCTTCAATTCAAAGATCTTTGGGGGATTGTCTCTGGCAAAGACGCCCCTCCCACAAACGATGATCTGTTGGGAAAAATATGAAAAGGCTGATGCAAAAGCGCTAATGCTCATCACCCTGAGTCTTTCTGATGAGGTGCAGCCATACATTCGGGAAGCAACTACTTCTTCTCAGGAATGGAGCGCATTGTGTACCATCTATGAAGCTAAGAATTTGATGACAAAGTTGCAATTTCAGAAAAATATTCATAGGATGAGTATGCATGATGGAAAATCAGTAGAAGCCTTCTTGCGGCGTGTAGCTGAGTTACGTGCAGAACTCTCTGCACTTGGTGAACCAGTGGACGACAAGTTGCTAGTCCCGCTCACCCTGTGAGCTCTTCCTTCACGGTTTCAGAAATTGATCACCACGTTGACAATCACTCAACAGGATATAAGTTTTGTAACCCTGGTGAATTATCTCCAGCAGGAAGAAGCCATGAAAAATGTACAAGAAGCCTTCGAAGACAAGGCTCTCATCACGAGGCAAAAACATAAGCCTCGGAAAGGGAAATCAGCCCCCCAGAATCAGAAGCAGCATGCTCAGCAGCCATCTTCACAGCGGCCACCACAACAGCCACCCCAGAAGTAGCATAATCACAAGGCGGATCGGTGGTGCCACATATGCTCCACGGATACGCACACGACTGCGAACTTTTATTACAACGGTCGCAAGTATGGAAATTCTAGTGAAGAGAGAACTTTTGGCCGAGGATATTCCAAGAAATCCCGATGGCATGCTCGTAATCAGAGGCAGAAGGGCCACATTGCTGCTCAGCAGGATGCCACCTCCGATGAAGAGGTACCAGATACGACTCATTCTGACATTGTTCTAGTCTCACAGACTTCACAATCGTCAAAAGATGTCTGGTTGATTGATTCAGGCACCAGCAAACACATGACTGGCAACAAGAAGTTGTTCCATACTCTGAGTGACTGGCCCACTGGAGATCGGATCACCATTACAGACAATCAAGAGTATATTGTAGCAGGGATTGGTGATGTCATCATTCCTCTTGGAACATGAAGATGTACACTCACAAAGGTGCTCTATGTTCCAGGATTGACTTAAAATCTTTTGTCTGTAATTCAACTTCTTAACCATAGAATGCAGGTTGAATTCTTTGTTAAAAAAGGGGTCAAGTCCTGCATCATTTCCCAGGGAGAGTCAGTCATTGCTCAAGCATTTCTGAAGGGCCGTCTATTTACACTGGATGTGGTCACTTCATCTAGCGTTGCTCTCTCTACATCAACAGCAGAGTCCACTGCACTTTGGCACTTTCGATATGGTCATCTTTCTACCGGGGCTCTGTTTCAACTCAGTGCGAAGGAAATGGTAAAAGGGCTTCCTCCACTCTCCCATTCCTTACCTATTTGCTCAGGATGTCTTGTGGGCAAACAACATAGAGGTCCATTCAAATAGAGCTCTTATCATTCTACACAGCCTCTTCAGGTCGTTCACACCGATCTATGTGGACCCCTGCAAGCTAGCTTTCAAGGTTTTGCGTACTTTCAGCTCATCATTGATGATTACTCACAGAAAATGTGGGTATATTTCCTTCGGAAGAAGAGTGAGGCACTTGCAAATTTCCAGACCTTCTACCAGCAAGCCACCAGGCAGTCTGGGAAGCCTCTTCTTCTCCTCCGCTTAGATCGAGGGGGGGGAATTTGTGTCAAAGAAGTTCTTAGCATACCTAAAGCAGCATGGCATTCAGCAACATTTGACTGCTCCCTATACGCCCCAACAGAACGGGATTTCTGAGTGCCACAACAGGACTGTCATGGAGATGGCTCATTGTATGCTCTCGACCGCCAAGTTGGAGGATTAGTTTTGGGCAGAAGCAATCCAGACAGCAGTGTATTTACTCAACCAGGCACCCATGAAGATCTTGCAGAATAAGACACCGGAAGAGGTATGGACTGGTCGTAAACCTTCTATTCATCATTTGAGAGTTTTTGGTTGTACTGCATATATGCATGTTCCAAATAAGAGAAGGAAGAAGATCGATCCAAAGACACTGCCATGTCTTTTCTTGGGGTATAGTACTACCTCAAAGGCATATCGTCTCATGGATCCTGAGACGAAGAAGATCTACGAGAGTCAAGATGTGGTATGTGATGAGTCGTCCTTTGACTCCCTGCCACACAATGGAGATCCAGTACCGACCTCGTCACATAGATTTCTCACACATCCAGATGATGAGAAAGATGATTCTTCTCAGAGAGAAGAAGAGCTGAGTGGAGACTTGTTCGTTGATCTTGGCACACTGGAAAACACATCTTCACATCAGCAGCAACCAACGTCTGAAATGGGTCCAGAGTACTATTAGGGATGCACACCTGAACTCACTTCCTGGTACTTCTACAGGAGTTAGAACATGAAGTCAAGCTAGACATGAGGTAAATTTTGCACTCATGAGTTCAGTTGTTGAGAGCACCGAACCTGACACTGTTCGTGAGGCATTAGACCAACCACAGTGGAAACAGGCTATGGATGCTGAATATGATTCCCTGATTCAGAATCAGATGTGGGAACTTGTCGATCTGCCTCCAGGTAAGAAATCCATTGGCTGCAAATGGATTTTCAAAACAAAATATAAGGCAGATGGTTCAATCGACAAACAAAAAGCACGACTTGTTGCAAAGGGTTATGCTCAGCAAGAAGGAATTGACTATGACGAGACCTTTACACCCATTGCGAAGATCAAAACCATCAGAGTTGTATGTGCACTAGCAGCACAAAATGGATGGAAACTTCAGCAGATGGATGTCAAGAGTGCTTTTCTAAACGGTGATCTATAAGAAGAAGGGTACATGGCCCAACCTGAAGGGTTTGTAGACGAGCATCAACCACACAAGGTATGTCGTCTGATAAAGTCTCTTTATGGACTCAAACAAGCACCTAGGGCATGGTATATAAAAATTTATGATCACCTATTGCAGCATGGATTCACTCGTAGCCCCTCAGATACAAATTTGTATATCAAGAAGGTAGGAACAGAGATTGTCATTCTAGTTTTGTACATAGATGATCTTGTGATCACAGGAAGTTCTGACAATCTTGTAGATGATGTAAAGAATGATCTGAAGAAATCCTTCGACATGACTGATTTGGGGCTACTTCACTATTGTCTTGGCTTAGAGATATGGCAGAAGAAGAATCATATCTTCGTCTCCCAGATGAAATATGCCAAGACACTCCTGGAAAAGTATGGAATGTCAGATTGTAAACCAATGTCCACACCTATGGAAAAAGGTTTGCAATTATCTAGATTCCAGGATTCACCATAGGTAGATGGCACTCACTACAGGTAGCTTGTGGGGAGTCTCATTTACTTGACTTATACCAGACTAGATCTTTGCTTTGCTATGAGCTATCTCACCAGATTTATGCAGGAGTCGAAGAAATGTCATTGGATAGCAGCAAAGCATGTGTTGAGATATGTCTGAGGTACAGTTGACTTTGGTCTGGAGTATCAGAAGAACACTCAGTTCTTCTTACAGGGATATACAGACTCGGACTATGCAGGATCCGTTGATGACAGGAAATCCACTTCAGGATATGTTTTTCATCTCAGATCTGGACCTATCTCGTGGATTAGCAAGAAGCAAACTGTTGTTGCTCTCTCATCCACTGAGGCTGAATACCACGCTGCACGAGGAGCTGTGTGTGAAGCAATTTGGTTACGTCACATTCTTGCAGATATAGGGATTCCTGAAGAGAAACCTCCCATCATTCACTGCGATAATCAAGGTGTGTTGAAGCTTGTGAAGAATCCTATTTTCCATGAATGAACAAAGCATATTGAGGTCGAATGTCATTACATTCGTGAACAGGTCTTGAACCACCAAATTTAGCTCCAGTACTGCCCTACTGATTTTCAGATCGCAGATATTCTCACCAAACCTCTCGGCAAGGTGAAGTTTGATTTGTTTAGGGGGTACATTTGTAAGAGCAATGTATTAAGGGGGGGAATGTTAGTGCATTAGCATTAATACATTTATTTGTTATTTGTTAATGGACAGTTGCATAACCGTTTCTTACACGCGTTTCTCCCTCTCAGCCTATATAATGGCGTGAGCTCTGTATCATTGAATGAGAAAGCAATATAAACAATTCATTTGGAGCTCTATCATACTCATCAAAGATTTATTTTAAGAATTATGTCAAATAGTTCATGTCCCCTATCTAATATCTCCCATTTTCAAATGTTTCTAATAGAACCAGTGCAACTACAAGATTAGAAAATATTCCTCTCTCCTCATGCCTTTATGGATGACCAAATTTTATTCTAAATATCCCATTGTGGCAAGGGTTTAGAAGGAGATAGAAAGGTATGCTATTTTTGGCCGTACCCATTGTTATTTAAAACCGTAAGGATGATCACAACGTGTTCCAAAGCTATTATTTTTATAAATAGGGAGGATGATCATACTGATCGAGGAAGTTGGATTTTTTTTGGTCAGTTTTGCATCCATTTTCAATGCACCCATCTACGTAGAGATCTATGAAAAGTTGGAAGAAATTTCTTTTGGAGATGAGATAATGAAAGGGAAGGCACACATAGTATGAAGACTGGAGTTCAACACCTGCCAAAGTGAAACTCCCAAGATTCTTCCCTTGTTTCTTAAACCTTAATGTTGTTGCAAAATCATAGCACCCCCGAATAGCCTCAGATCTGAGTGGGGCATCCGATGTGATTGCACAACATGGGACCATCTCTCAAGCTATTGAACTTGCAGACTTGAGATGGCCCTCTGGATAAATTTGGCTTCTTCTTCCTAAACTTACTGCCATAAGAAACACTAGTGCATGCAAACTATCTAATCCTAATCTAACCTTCCAAGGAGATAGGGACAGATGCAAACTACATAAAAATAGATCCTAAACTAAGTGGTGATACACCAGAAAAGGAAGTGGCTGATCAAAAATACCACTGCCTGAAATGGAGAGAAGTGATAAATGGAGAGGATGGACAGATGCATCACAAACCAGAGATAAATGTCACACATAACATGAATTTAAAACCAATTAAACACATCTTCTAGAACTTGTAATAAACATCAGAGCATACACAATATACCCTGCAATGACGAGAGGTAAGAAGAGAAAATGAAATAAGCAAAGGTTCAACAAAGTGCATCACAAAACAGATTTTAATGCTCCAGGAGTTCACATAGTACATCATCAGTGGGCAAGAGGCAAGAAAATTCCATTACATCATTCCGTGGCTTTGGGACTTTTCAATAGCTGATTAAAATTTTTGAGCCTCTGCTGACACATGGAGGGTTCCACTGACCCTTTCATACTTAACCAATTCAGGATTTCTCCTCTCTTGGTCCCTGACTATGTGGCAAGCCTATGCTTGTTTGGGGTCTCTATTTTGGATTTTGCCCTTGGAATTACACCGTTGAGACACGTGGCACCTTCCATGGCTTTGAGAATTTCCAACATCCAATTCAACTTGTTGAGGCTCTAAGACACCAAAAATGAAGTGGTTGATCAAAAATACCACTGCCTGAAATGGAGAGAAGTGAACAATGGATAGGATGGACAGATGCATCATAGACCAGAGATAAATGTCACACAGAACACAACTTTAAAACCCATTAAAAACATCTCCTAGAACCTGCAATAAACATCAGAGCATGCATAGTATACCCCCAAACCCAATGAGAGGCTAGAAGAGATTAAATCCCTATCTTTAGGGGTTTCAAAGACAGCAATGTAGTAAGCTTTAGCACAAGGATAAAGCTCAATGCTTACCTTGTATTTTTTCTCAGTCCATCATCAGTGGGCTATCTAGTCATGGTAGCTGAGAAATTCCATTATAGGGCCATGAGAATTTGCTGAAGATCTACATATGAGACCTCAGCTAGAAAGAGAGAGGGGGTCCTCCTCCTTAGATGACCAACCTTTTAGAAAATTCCCCTCCTTTACAATATATACGAAGAATAAGAGAAAAAGGAGTGAAGAATTTAAACCCTCCTCCAACCACCCCTAGAAGAGCATTGAATCCACCTACCACGATGAAGAGTCCCAATGCAACACCCATGCCTCCATGTGATATTCCTTGCTAGACAAGAAATGAGGCCCATTATTCATCACTTGGGTCTCATTTCTGAAGTTGCGCCAACGAGGCACGTGGAGGATTCCATAGACCATTATACTTAGTTGATTAAACTGCCAGCTCTATCACTTTTTTGACTTTGACCACGAGGTGAGCTTACACTTGTTTGTAGACTACCCCTTGGGTTTTAACCTTGAAGATGTGCTGAAGGGAAATGTCAAGGCTTCCGCCGACCCTTTTATACTTAACCAATTTGGGCTTGCTCCTCTCTTAGTCCCTGACTACGGGGCGAGACTGCACTTATTTGGGGTCTCTGTTTTGGATTCTGCCCTTGGAATTGTATCATTGAGGCACGTGTCACCTTTCGTGGCTTTGAGAAATTTAAATGGTCGATTAAACTTTTTGAGCCTCCACTAACATGTGGAGGCTTCTGCCGACCCTTTTATACTTAACCAATTCTAGATTTCTCCTCTCTCAGTCCTTGACTATGTGGAAAACCTTTGCTTGTTTGGGGTCTCTGTTTTGGATTCTACCCATGGAATTTCACTATTGAGGCACATGGCACCTTTTGTGGCTTTGAGAATTTTCAACGTCTGATTCAGCTTGTTAAGGCTCAGATCACATGGAGGGGGGGTGGCGCTCATTTGGGGACCTTGTTTTGGTTGCGCCTTTTGGAATTGTGATGAATTGACACGTGTCACCTTCCGTGAGTCTGTTGTTTGGCCCTGATTCGACTCATATGCGAATTCTAAAAACTTCAAGCCCATTTCTTCAATCTTCTCATGCAAGCCTCTGGCGTCCTCTGATGTTGTTCACTCCATTTTTGAGCTGAAATGCCCATGAAATTTCTATGGAATCGGTATGTTGTATTTGAAATCTGGCCCTCGCATGGCTTGTAGCTGACCCTTCTGATTTTCTTCTGTGTGGGATCATGTTTGATCAATTTTACCTTGGGGAAAAATTGAGATAACACTTACCTAACACATTCTTAGAAGTTTGAGTCTAGTTGGTGTCAATCACAAGCCTCAATTTTGTTTACAGATTCCAATGCTCAATCAAAGATACACCATATATAAATGAATAATTGTATATTGTCAGTGTACTTGAGGGAAGGTAGACTGAATAAAATCCACCTCCCCCACACTTAAATATCCACAAATTGTCCTCAAGGCCCAACCACCCACAAAAACTATATGTATTGTTATATTTTATCTCTTATTTCACTGATTTATTCATTTTGTTTCTTTTATCTTTTATTTGATAAAACCATTATTATTCCAAAATCAAGCAACCAATGAGATCATGGGTCTAACCAACCTAAACACTCAAGAATACTTAGAACCCCTAATTGATTCGTAGCGATGCATTTGATAATTTTTTAACCTAAGATGATAAGGTTTATGGATTGGCATGAAACCGACCTAAAATCTATAGGCCACTACATCTCCCTCCCCTTATAAGAGAATCATCCTCTATGTGACACAAGATGAAGGTTATCTAAAGTGATAATTAAGAAAGTGAAGTTAACATCACAAAAAGTTCTTTAGGTAAAATGGATATGTCATTTAAGAGGTAATCGTCAGATATTTAAAAACTAATTATTAAAAATTCTCAATTTCTTAATGTTTTTTGAAGATTGGAATTTATTCTTATTTTATTACTCTATTAATCTTTTCATTAATAACTCTTATTAGTTTCGAAGCTCATAAGATGACATTTTTCAATGGTTTAAATCCACAGTGAATTCAAGTATTGGTTTCATATTCGTTTTGAAACATATTTTCTTGTGTTGTATCATAAATGTATTCAAAATGTATTAGTTTGACTGATTGCACCATTCACTTGCTCAAATTTAACAACATTAACGATTGTTAAAAATTTGACAAAAGGATGGCTTCTCCTTTCATTGGATGTCTTGGTTGGGTGGAGAGCGTTGCCTTTACCTTGCCTTTGTTGTGATCAAATTGAAATAAATGATGGATATACATGTTGTTGTTCTGGAACAAAGGAAAAGAAAGTTTTGACAGTCCCTTGTGAGAGTTCTATTTATGAAACCTTTTTCCCACTATAAGTGGATGAAAATGTAATATATTTTGTGATGGAAATATTTTGTGTATTGGCTATGAAATTTATAATTTTAAATTTTAAATAAATGCACTCTATTTTCTGTTTGTGAATGAAAGAAAAGAAAGATTTGTATTTTGTCCTTGGGAATGAAATGGAAAAAAAAGTTATAAAATAATCATCTATGTCAATATAATTGTTTTATGTACCAAATGATATGGTCTTCATTAGAAACCTGTGTTTGCAATGCATTATGAAATCTCTGTTTGGAAAAATTTAAAGTGAATACGTATGATGAAATGTCAGGATGCTTTTTTATGCAAAAATGAATGTTTGGAAAATTTTGAAGTTTTAAATTGGCATTTGAATACCTTGTTTGAATTTATTTAATAGGTTAGATTGTTTGGGAATGAATTTATTATTGAAGTTAGTATATGTAAACAAATATATTCGTTTGGGATCACTGTTAGAATTTTCTTGACTGGCATATATATATATATATAGTTAAAAATCTACAAAATGACTGTGAAACATTTAAAATACAAAATGACACATTGAATTGAAATTATTGTGACCAAAACGACCCCAATAGACCTTATCACTTAAGAAATTTTTAATGAACCTTTTTGAATCACGTGCAAAACTTCTCATAGTCCGTTTTGCTGTCAAGTTGAGTAATTATTTGAATTGTTAATCAACCAAACAAATGAACCCTTGCAATCCATCCTAAATTCCTCTAAGAGAAACCCTCCATGTCTATTTGGCATGTTGGGAAAAGAAGGAGGTTGAATTGAACAAAATTTTATAAGTCAAATGTTATGAGTTTTCTATTTTATAATCCTCCAAAGCGTTATATCAAAAATTACCCTTAAAAATTTACTCAAATTAAATTCTTGAAGTTTTTGTGCAAAGAGGATGTTGAGATATTTCTGAAAAAGTCCTTGTTTTCCAAAAACGAAGCTCCCTATTAAAAGTTATGGCCTTTTGAAGTTCGTAGAAGGGTAAAAGCCCCTTGCATGCTCAGAACCCCTTGCGCACCCATCTTGCATGCCCATAAATTCTTGTGCACCCATCTTGCACACCTAGGATAGAATGAGTCTCTTCTACACACATTTTACGTTCCCGGGAGAGTAAAATTTTCTCCCATTCCTCTCTTCTACACCCAGAAGGAAAATTTTCCTCCCGTGCCCTCTTTCCGGCCCCAGGGAAATTTCTTTCCATGCCCCAGAAGAAGATAATATATTTGTGCTTGGGATGAATTTCTCTCTCTTAGTGTTGTGTAGGATGTTTTGATAACTTTTTTAATGGACTCATAGAGTTTCTATTGTGAAAACTTAAAAAAATTATTCCTTAACTTTTCCTAATGAAACCTAGGTTGTTCTTCGTCTCGAGTGCTTGTTTTTAGATAAACGTTACACTTGGTATCAAAGTTGTGGGTTCAAAAGCTTGGAACGTTGGGCACACTAGAAGACTTGAGACACGAACTTTAAACCTATTACAATATTAAACTTAGCACACTTTTAAATCTAGAAAACAACTTTGTTTGAAAATTGCATATCTTAGTAAACATGGAAAACTGAGTAAAACCTAAAATATAGAACTAACTCTCACCTTGGTCTATGTAGGATGCGCAGACAAGATGAGGGGTCATTTCACATAAACCTAGACTTGCCACCACTAGATCATGTTGTACCAGCTATCCTTTCACAGATTTTACAGACACTTCAGGATGTTTACACGGAGGGACTGTAGGAGCACGTTCAGTTGGACATGATACGGTGACATTCATTGAGGCTCGTGCATCTCCTCGGCATAGTGAGGATCATAGAGGAGATAACTCCCACATAGAGTTAGTCAGAGCAGAGCCACCATAGAGGGGATAGGGAGACCCGAATTTGAGGACACAGAGATAGGTCTTAGAATCCTAGGCTTAGAGATGAGCTTGCAAGGAGGCCTATGGGTCGTCAGACTACATCTTCAGACCACATCAGGGAGATCTTGAAGCTATGACCATCACATTATTCTAGTGATATAGGTGGATTTCAGGCAGAGTCCTGGTTGGTGAGCTTGAGCGGATGCTTCAAGCTCTTCCCTTGTTATAGAACCATGGAAACTCATGTTGTGATCTATCTATTGAGAGATGGAGTAGGTTTCTAGTGGAGGATGGAGGATCAGAAGCTCCATGTGGATTCTGAGAAATTTACCTAGGAGCTTTTTAAGGAGCATTTTAGGAGAAGATATTTATCACAAAGGTTCATATAGAAGAGGATTGATGAGTTTCATGACCTCCGATAGGCATCTCTTACAGTGGCTGAGTATGATAGAAGATTTCTGGATCTACTCCAGTATGTTGATTACATGCGGGATGAGTAGGTACGGATCCACATATTCATCTGGGGCCTAAATCTAGACATTGGAGGTGCAGTTTGGATCTATTGTCCACAGACATTATCTGAGTCCGTTGAGAAGGCCTATATAGCATAGGAGACTCAAGGAAAGACCTAAGAGGCTAGAGACTGAGTCCAAAGCTACATCCAACAGATGCAGGATAGTAGATCGAGGGGGTTAGTGCCTCCTCCTCATGGTGGATAGGGTTCAACAAAGTCATCTTTTAGACCACAATAGCAGCAATAGTTCCACCCACCTTATAGACCTCTACAGAGATTTGATGCACAGATGGGTCAGAGTATCGGGCCTCCTCCTAGGGGTCCCATCAGGACACAAGGTTCCCAGAGGGCTCAGTTAGTAGGAGCTCACCAACAGAGACTTTAGCAGACCATAGCTAGATCATTAGGATCCACACCATAGACCTCTAGAGTACTAGCCGGACTTGCTACACAGGGGAGAGGATCAGGAGGTTGTTTTGGTTGTGGTGTTGATGGAAATTTTTTGAGAGATTTCCCTAAGAACCTTCATAACAAGGGTAAGACACAGATCTCATAGCCTACCATTGGTGACATGGGACATAGTCATTGGATCTATGTAGTGGTCGAGAACTACTATTGTGAGTATCAAAGTACAGTGATTGAGACCACGGCTAGCATTGGTGGTATTCCTACTTCCATTTTGTTTAATTCTGGTTCTTCATATTCTTTTACTACCCAATCTTTAGTAGAGTGATGTAGGCTAGTGGTAGTTAGGAAGGGTTTTTGTTGGGAGGTTGAGATGGCTTCTGGAGCCAAGATCTCTGTAGAATCCTTAGTTAAGGAGTGTGTAGTGGATTTGGGACCTTTCACCACTACCTCAGATCTACGTATCCTTCCATTAGGCTCTTATGGAGTCATCTTAGACATTGACTTGTTATCTACACATAGAGCCAGAGTGGATTATTACCACAAGATCATATCTTGTGTAGATGATCTAGGAGTTGAGTCAGTGATCTTAGGGGCTAGGAGCTCTGTTTCAATTTGCACCATCTCTGCTATGCAGCTTAAGCGGTGTGTGCGATTGGGTTGTCATATTTTTGCTGTCACAGTTAGTGACCAATCAGAGGGTGGGCCTAGTAGACCATCACTAGATGACCATCCCATTTTGAGAGAGTTTTTAATGTCTTTCCAGAGGAGTTACCGGGGTTACCAGCCCCATGTGAGATTGATTTCCATATAGATCTAGTTTCGGGTGCAGAACCTATCTTACGAGCACCTTACTAGATGACCATGCCAGAGCTCTATGAGCTCAAGTTGCAACTAGAGGGCATTTTGGAAAAAGGCCTAATGTGTCGTAGTGTATCCCCTTGGGGTGCACCAGTGATTTTTGTGAAGAAAAAGGATGGATCCTTGTGGTTGTCTATTGATTACCACCAGCTGAACAAGGTAACTATCAAGAATTGTTATCCCCTTCCTCGCATAGTTGATTTGTTTGATTAGATGAAGGGAGCCATGATTTTCTCTATGATTGATATAAAAATCAGACTATCATCAGCTGAGGATTACAGAGGTGGATATTCATAAGACCACTTTTTGTACGAGGTATGGGCACTATGAGTTCATAGTGGTGCCTTTTGGTTTCAAAAATGCTCCTGTAGTATTTATGAGTTTGATGAATGGGGTATTCAGGAATTTCTTAGATTGCTTCATGCTCATCTTCCTTGATGACATTTTTATTTACTCACGTATGCGTGAGGAGCACAAAGGGCACCTTCGCTAGGTTCTTAAGTGTCTTCATGAGTAGCAGCTTTACGAGAACTTAGAGAAGTGTGCATTCTTTCAGAAAGAGGTGCAGTATTTGGCTCACATCATTTCTGGGGAAGGTATCAAAGTTGATCCTTTTAAGATTAGAGCCATTATAGATTAGCCAACACCCACTACTATGACAGAGGTGCACAGCTTCATGGGGTTATTAGGCTATTATAGGAGGTTTGTTCAAGACTTCTTGTGGATTGTGCACCCCGTTACTTCCCTTCAACAGAAAGGGAAGAAGTTTTTCTGGTCAGATAGATGCGAGTAAGCCTTTAGGAAACTGAAGGAGTGCCTCACGATAGAACCCATTTTTGCATTGCTGGATCCACAAGGTGATTTTTTTGTATGCACGGATGATTCTTTGGCAGGACTTAGAGGTGTATTAATGTAGGAGGGAAAAGTGGTGGCCTTTGAGTCTTGCAAATTCAAAGATTATGAGCTCAATTATCCGACTCATGATCTCGAGCTTAGGGCAGTGGTTCATGCCTTGATTCAATGGAGACACTTTCTTCTTGGTCAAAGATTCACACTCAGGACAGATCACTTGAGTCTTCGCCACCTCTTCACACAGCGCAATCTCAATGTTCATCAGCGGCATTCGATGGAGTTCTTTTATGAGTTTGATATAGAGATAGAGCATGTGAAATGGAAGGAGAATTTGGTTGTAGACGCTCTTAGTAGATGGAGACATATGGTTATGGCCACTATAGTGGCATAAAATTACAGAGCAAGATCCTTTAGCAGCTTACTGTTAACAGTTTCTACATTACAACGAGAGTAGAGATCTAGTATTAAAGACCCCTTAAGGGGAAGTTTGATGGTTTCTAATTAGAGGTAGATGGACTTCTCAGGCATAGAGGTAGGATTTATGTTCCCAGAGATGGAGGCTTGAGATAGGATATTCTGACAGAGGCACATCGTGTACCTTATTCAGCCCATCCTTGGGTGAAGAAGATGCACGCTACTTTGAGAAAGTTGTACCACTAGAGAGGAATTCATAGAGATGTGTCTCATTTTGTGTCACATTGTTTAGAGTGTGAGAAAGTGAAGGTTGAGCATCAGAATCTAGTTGTCCTTCTCTTTCCTCATGATGTACCGACATGGAAGTGGGAAACCATTTCCATGGTCTTCATTGTGGAGCTACCGATGTCGAGATATCACCACGATGCCATCATTGTCACGGTGGATAAATAAACAAAAGTGGCTCACTTTTCTCTGGTGAAGACCACTTATACAACTAGTCTAGTGGCATGGGTTTATTTGGATGAGATCGTTAGGTTGCATAGAATTCTTTAGAAGATCATTTATGACTAAGATCTTTTGTACACTTCCCATTTTTGGACTACCATGCAGCATGCCCTCGGGACAAAGATCAACTTCAGCACAACATATCACCCCGAGACAGATGGACAAACGGAGTCGGTGAATCAATTTTTGGAGAATATGCTTAGGATGTATGTCATGGATCATCAGTCGAGATGGGAGGTGTACCTATACTTGGTGGAGTTTTCCTACAATAATAGTTTTCAGATTTCTATAGGCATGGCTCCTTTTCAGGATTTGTATGGCAGAGAGTGCAGGACAACTCTTAGCTGGGATAGGTTAGAGGACAGGTTTTCTCTTGGACCATATTTGTTACAAGACATGGAGCAGTAGGTGGTTTTGATCAGACAGAGACTGTAGGAGGCACATGACAGGTAGAAGAATTATGTAGATCATCATAAGACTAACCATATTTTTTATCTGGGCATGAAGGTATTCCTTCATGTCAGACCACATAAGATCCATATCCATTATGGAAAAGGTTGTAAGTTATCTCCTAGATTCTTTGGTCCTTTTGAGATCTTGGAGTGTATCAGCCCTTTGGCCTACCATCTAGTGTTTCCACCTAGCTTGTCCAACGTACATGATGTGTTTCATGTTTCAGTTCTTAGGAGATACATTACCGATCCTTCTCATGTGCTAGATTGGATTGCTTTACAGGTCCAGATTCAAGGGCAAGTGATGGTGGAGCCCATTCGCATTATAGATCGCAGGACCCTAGGCCTTCGAGGTAAAGAGATTGATCAGGTGTGAGTGTAGTGGGATAGATATGATGAGACTACAGGTACTTGGGAGGATGCTACTTTACTACGAGTTCAGTTCCCACATCTATTCCAGTGACTTCCCGAAGGAAGTCGAATATAATGGGAGGGAGATTTAGTGCCCACTTCCCTTTGACAAATTTTGATACTGATCATGACACCGTCTACTATATTATGGACATTATTATAGTTTTGATTTAGTACATGATGTTAGATGTTCAATCATGGATTATTGTTGACTTTGATTCTTACATGATGCGTGATGATTATTAGATACATTTTATATATTACCGTTGATATATTGTTTGACATGGTTCTATTATAGATGTTGTTCGGACTTGTGATAATTGAATATTTTGAGTATGCTTGGAAAATTAAAATTGAATTAAACTGATGATAATATAGTTGTTGATGAAATTGTAAGTGATACTGCTGATTGTCTTGATGATTGTTGTGATTCACACATATATGGATGATCTTTAAATTATATTTATATTCATTTAGATGTTTTATATGGCCACGATGCCGAAGGAGGTATTTGTATTTTTCATTTTTAAAGTATCACAACAAACATTGGGGGATCGAAGATCAACCACTTTGGAATTCTAGATGAATTCAACAAGGTCACCATGGCAAGTGTATTTGTTTATGTGTGTTTGATTGTGTTAGGGATTCCCATGGGGGGATCACCTTAAAATGTGACCAAGGGACTTGGTTTTTTCTTTTAATTTGGTTCCTTTGTTAATGTTTGCATGTGTTTATTTTGTGGTGCATTGACCCTTTCATTATTTATTAAATGGTGTGTTAATATTGTGAGTAATCATGTGATTAATTAAAACATGTCATTAGAAAGTGATTAATAGAGTTGTTGGCTTTGAATTAAAATTGTTGTTAGAAATGTGTAAGTGATGTGTAAGAGATATGTAAGTTGATTTTGGAGTAATAAACACTTCATCTTCTTTGAAATTCGAATTTTTCCTTGGAGGCTGATTTTAATGACTTTTGGGAGAAGTTAAACTTGTCTCATGCCTCTTAAATTTACATACCAACCTTACCTATGGTTGGAGAGTTAAAATTATCCCTTAATTATGCATTTTTGTACATCAAGTTGAATGTTTTATTGAACTTTTCTTACATCTTTTAATTTCAGTCATTCGGGGTGTGGGTTTGTTTGAGTGTGTAAGTAAAACTGTCATATTATTCACCCACCTATTTAATATGCTTTGGATAATGAAGTTGAATTTTGGTGTTTGGGTTGAGGATGTGTGATGTGACACCCTACATGGATCCACCTCATCCTCTTCCCTTCCCTCTTTTATAAATGGGAATTCTTTAGATTGTTTTTGGGTTGCTTCACTTTTATTACTTCATTTTTGGGAGACTTCTTTTGGGTTTTGATATCTCTTGCTTGTTGATAAGATTGGATATTGTTGGATGCTTTTGGATTTTTGATCTTGGACTATTTTTCATTGGAAGATATTGTTGTTTTGAACTTGGAACAAACTCCATCATGGAGAGGTAGGAGCTTTGCTCTTGAAATGCTCATCTTTCTTTCTTTTATGAATATGTAAATGTTTGTATGTGTGTTATTGTTATTTGTTTAGTTGGGTAGATGGCTTAGGGATAGTGTAGGAGAATACTGTGGGGTACTCTTAAGGGAGGCATAAGTGTTTTGGGGAGGTATAAGTGTGGAGGGAGTTGGGATTTTGGTTCCACCTTGTAAAACAAATAGCTTGGATTTCTTTACTCATTATGGGGTGCCATAAGAGGTTGGAGGAGGCATAAGGTAATGTAAGGAATAAGGGGTACTTGGGGGAGGCATAAGGGCATGTCAGGGATTTGAAATGATATGTATTTTGGTGGTTTGTTCTCATGTGGTGATACCAATTTCCTGTTTGGAAGGCATAAGTAGCATCCTCCATAGTTTCTTGCTCCTTTGGCTTGCATGAAGAAGCCTGAGTTTTTTTGTTGTCTTTTAGGTGGTTGTAAAAATATTGTTGTTTTGTTTTGGAATGTGTTTTAAAATAAAATGTGCATGTTGAAAGATTTCCTTTGTGACGTGGAAGCCTGTTATTGCCATGAGTTCAGTCACATTTCTTATTGCAATGTGGTCGGGGCTCTGGGGCCAATGAAGAAGGATGTGTTATCTCTCAAAAGTGCACCCTGTAGAGAGATGGCTGCAGGTTTTTTAAGCTTGCAAAATTTGATCTCTCTCTTTCGTAGATATAATGGAAACACCTTAGGTTTGTGGGTATACCTATGTTTAGGTGAGTCTCTGGTATCAATGTTGGTTCCTTATTGATGTATCCAAAACTAATTTCTAGGGTTTAAGGGTAAAATATGACTGTAAGGTAATTAAAACTAAGGTGATACACCAAACTTGTATGAGGGCTTCGATTGAGTATATGTGATATTGATATGTAAAAGGATTCTTGATGCACAAAAAAATAGTTCTTCTACAGAATGTTAAGGGAAAAAACACTTTGATGTATTGAGGGAGATTATCACAACAATACTACTAAGCTAAACATGCACATTAATATCATGCAGAGATTACTAAAATTTGAAACATGGTAAGATGATTAATCAGGGAGTTTTCATTCAGAAGACTAATAGAAACATACACAAGACTGCAAGTAATTGGGAAGGTAGAAAATACTTCACACTCATAAGGCAAAACTTGTAAAAGTTGCTTCAGTACTCCTATATCCAAAAAGTCTTCCTTGTGCTTTGCAAAGGTACACAATATATAGCAAAACAAAATTTACCGTATCCATAAAAATAGCCTAAGGCTTGTACTCGCCCATGCATCTTATTTTTATCCTTTATTTAATAATAGATAAAGGAATAAAAATAGAGCATGCAATTACAAATGGGGATTATTAGCCTTAATTACAATATAGTTAAAATCAAGTTGATTTTTCTATTTTTAAGAAAGCAAGGGTAAATAATTTGCTAATAAGTTTGCTTGCCATGCAAGTCTTTCTCCTTTGAACATGCAACTTGTCTTCTTCTCTGTTATGTCCTCTTATGAGCATGCAAAAAAACAATTCCTTTCCTGTGAGTAATTAATTCAAACATTTGTAATATTTGTAAAATAAACATCTAATGTGGGGACCACCTTCCATGTGCACATGTTGTGATATTGACATCTCTCTCTAAGTGATCACATGAGTGACACTATGCAAATCAACTTCAACCTCCTTGAAGTGGGGGCCACCTTTGCACTTTACCATCTGATGAGTATGAGGTAACCTTATAATTGTTAAGGTAAATGTCTTTTGACTATTAGTCTGGATAGCATATTGCATGGTTTAAAACTTATACAAGGTTAGTAAAAATAATGCAATTCAGTACCCTTTTCACAACACATGCCATATCATAGTATGCCACCTTTGAATCTTGCTTATCATTGTGAGCATGTATAAATGTCGGCCCCCTTTTGTAAATTGGATATACTTGATTTAATTTTCACCTTTTCGGTGATTATAGTTAGCATACATGGTCAGGTTTTGCATTATTTAAAGTCCAAACTATAGTGACAAGTCAAATTTGTAAATGATTTTAGATAATAAGGCTGGCCCCTTTTTCATGATGACTCACCCCTTGGTATGTTTTTCGGTGGCTTGGTTAACTTAGGTTGAGTTTGCTTTGGTATTGTTGAGATTCTCTCGTCCTTTTGATCTAGTACTTGTTTCTTCTCCACTGTGGATATCTTAACTCTTATTTGGAATGGCGGTTGGATTTTTGACCCTTTGTTAGGTTTTCTGACCTAAAAATTTAATGTGGCACTATAATCATAACCATAGTAGTTTACATTTATTTTGGAGATCGATCCTTGAGCATTGATCTTCGTACTTGTCAAATATGGATCGTTTGATCATTGGCCCTTGGTTAGGGTTAGGTTAACATAGATTTCAAGTGGGTGAGTTAAAACAACTCAAACCCTACTCACTTTTCACTTTGCATCTAGTTCATGGGTGAAGCCCTGGAAAAATTTTAATTGACGCCATTTTCATTTTCTTGATCTTAGACTCTCTACACAATGGTTCTATAGTTTGATGTCGTGGATGCGATCCTTCAAACCTACACTCTTCTTTCATGCTTTCTTGGCCTATTCAGTGAGCTTAGGTTCGTGTCTCTGGAGTGGTTTGCCTTCTAATTTCAGGTTAGTGGTTGGGATACCTACATCCACCAATAACCATTAATGGGTTTGTGTTTGTATCTGATTTTGAAGCATTTTACTCTCTCTATATTCTTCATTCATGCTCTATGCTTGTATATAAGATCTTGATTTCTTGGGTTTAAGTGTTAACCATTATTCAAGCCTTTGTAGTCTATCATTGGAGCCTAGGGTTGAATTTTAACCCACCACTATACAGTGGCCGCCGCTCTAAAGGAAAGAATCCACAAAGGTATTTGGATTTCTTAGCTGATATGAATGTTCTTTAATGGTCCCCTGATAACTTGACACCTGTGTAAAGTAATATCCTTTTGTATTCACATCCTTTTGAACTTGGGATTCTATATTTTATATTGGAAGGTCACCATTATTCTATTTAAGCTCTGTATTCAAAGATATAGCCTTCATTTTTGGACCTCTGCATCATCATGCTTGGCCATGACCCAATATTTTGAGCTTGATATTTTTGCTATTATGATCTGAAATCACATTATGAGTTTGCATTGACTTGTTTTTTTATATCGTGGGTTGTGATTTTGAGTTCAGTTTATCTAGGAAACTTCTGCAAGGTCTTCCCCAATGCTGTCATTATATTATTCTTGCATAGAAACTGTTCAAATCGGGCTCACTTTTCTGCTTCAATGGTTTGACCATAGTGTCACTTAGGTATGCATTGTAGCTAAAAAACTCACCGTTTATATAATAGCTTGTCATTTTATCACGGCAGAGCATTACTTATGGAGATTTCTCTGAGAATTTTCTATTTGAATCTCTGATTTCTTCAATACTATCACTATTATTCATGTGTGTATTGGTTATATCCTATCTAGAAATATAGATCCGCATATTTTAGTTTCTGGGTATTTTTATTTTTGGTTCATCATTTCAAGCTGAGGTTCAGTTATAATAATTCTTCGAGCCATATGTTTGGGTATTTATGAGCCGAGTATTGTTATCTTCTTTTCCTGAGAATTTTCTTGACTGCTTTTACTTTTATTTCATGTCGTTATCTTGATCATGGCATGCTTTACTGCTTCTATGTATCACTTACTTGATTTAAATAATTATTTTAAAGCATGTTGTAGTTGAAAACAACATGATGAAAGTTGTAAATGTCCATTTTTTCATGGTGAAGCCCTATCAAAATTTTCCCAGAATCTTTTTTTTTTCTGTTTTAGCTGTAACCCTTTCTTTCTAATCAACTTCAACTTCTTGAAATCTGATTCTTCTTCTTCAGTTATAATCTGAAACATGTGATTTTATTGCTAGTCTCTTTTCTATACTTTAGCCTGTTCAATTTGAAGAAAATATTGAGTTTGAGTTACATATATTCTTATTTCCAGCCAGTTCTTATGAATTGTTTATTTCTTCTTGGCTGCAACTTGTACCTGCGCACTTAAGAAAATAGTTAGAAAATACTTAAACTTTTTGACCTCTCTTATGTCCATGTTTCTTCTTTTCTTTTCCGATTCTTCTTTCTGAGTAAGTAGAGCATGTATGCAGTCTGATATTCAAGTAAATTATATCTCCTATTTTGAAGAGATTCATATGCATGAACTAGGGTAGTAGGGAATATGAATTGATCCTTGAGATCATAACTGATAGTGCATTTTATTCTTTTCAGGTACAGAGGATTCCATAAAGAAGATGAGAAAGGAACAAAGTTGGAATGGAGCCACCCTGAACAATGAAGAAAACCCCAAGGAAATGATGGGTTCACTCATACTCTTTACTTTCTTTTTCATTCATGTGTACCTCTTATTTTAGTAGCTATACTTTACTTTCTAGTTACATCCTAGGGCTTGTGTGGGAAAATTTGAAATTTCCTTATGAATATAACATTGAATTCTGTAAATGAGTTGTACATTTTTTTTGCATTTCAGATTTATGTGTGGATTGTATGATGAACTAAACAACTCAGTAAGTTAATTAAATGTCTTAAACATGAAGGAAATAACATTAATGAGAACCTGTAACATTCAGTAATGAACTCTGATTTTCTATAATATGTACCTATGTTTGCCATCCCAAAACTCAACACTTCACCTATTCTGTAATTTGGTGTCTTCATCAAGACAACACAGTTGTCCTTCGTGGCCCTTGTGTTATTTTACTGAAGGTATCATGAAATTGTAGACTATGTGATCTGTTACATTTTGTAACAGCACACATAGCTACAAAATTCACTTAATCATTAATTACTTCAACAGTAACCAATAACATCAAAAACTCCTTAGCTTATGTATTCTTCACCAATGCCTTTCATCGTAACGACAAAGTTTCGAGTTGCCCATTTTTGCACAAGTGCAAAAATTGTCAACATGATGGATTCTCCTTTCATTGGATGTCTTGGTTGAGTGGAGAGTGTTGCCTTTCCCCTACCTTTGTTGTGATCAAACTGAAATAAAGGATGGATCTGCATGTGGCTATTGTAGAGCAAAGGAAAAGACATTTTTGATAGTCCCTTGGGAGAGATCTATTTGTAAAAAAGTTTTCCCACTAGAAGTGGATGAAAATGTAATATATTTTGTGATGGAAAGATGTTTTGTATTAGCTATGACATTTATAATTCGAAATGTGAAATAAATGCACTCTGTTTTCTATTTTTGAATGAAAGAAAAGAAAGATTTGTATTTTGTCCTTGGGAATGAAATGGAAAAGAAATTTGTAAAAGAATAATCTTTATCAATAGAATAGTTTTATGTACGAAATGATATGGTCTTCATTAGAAACCTGTGTTTGCAATGCATTATGAAATCTATTTTTGGAAAAATGAAAAGTGAATACGTATGATGAAATTCATGATGCTCTGTTTTGCAGAAATGGATGTTTGGAAAAAGTTGAAGTTGTAAATTGGTATTTGAATACCTTGTTTCAATTTATTTAATAGGTTAGAGTGTTTTGAAATGAATTTATTATTGAATTTAATATATGTAAACAAATATATTCGTTTGGGATCGCTGTTAGAATTTTTCTCCACTTGAATATATATATATATATTCAAGTGGAGAAAAATTCTAACAGCGATCCCAAACGAATATATTTGTTTACATATATTAAATTCAATAATAAATTCATTTCAAAACACTCTAACCTATTAAATAAATTGAAACAAGGTATTCAAATACCAATTTACAACTTCAACTTTTTCCAAACATCCATTTCTGCAAAACAGAGCAACATGACATTTCATATATATATATATATATAATTTAAAATGTACATAATGACCCTGCAACATTTAAAATACAAAATGACATATTGAATTGAACTTATAATGACCAAAACGACCCCAATAAACCTTATCACTTAAGAAATTTTTAATGAACCTTTTTGAATCAGGCGCAAAACTTCTCACAGTCGTTTTGTTGTGAAATTAAGTAATTATTGGAATTTTTAATCAACCAAAAAAATTAACGCTTACAATCCATCCTAAATTCCTCTAAGAGCAACCCTCCATGTCTATTTGCCATGTTGGGAAAAAAAGGAGGTCAAATTGAAAAAAAAATTATAAGTCAAATATTACGATTTTTCCATTTTATAAGCTTGTAGAGCATATTCTCAAAATTGGCCCTTAAAAATTTACCCAAAAACAAAGTTCCTATTAAAAGTTATGTCCTTTTGAAGTTCGTAGAAGGGGAAAAGCCCCTTTTGCACCTGTCTTGCGTGCCTAGACCCCCTTGTGTGCCTAGAGTTTCTTGTGTGCCCATCTTTCACACCTAGAACAAAATGAGTCTTTTCCATGCCCGTCTTGCATGCTCGGGAGAGAATGAATTTCTTTCGAGCCCATCTTTTGCGCTCAGGAGAGAATGATTCTCTTCCACACCCATCTTGCGTGCCCAGGAGAATAAAAGTTTCTCCCGCGCCTCTCTTCTACACCCGGGAGGAAACCTTTCCTCTTGTGCCCTCTTACTGCACCCCGCAAGAAGATAATCTATCTGTGCTTGGGATGAATTTATCTCTCTTAGTGTTGTGTAGGATGTTTTGATAACTGTTGTAATGGAATCATCGAGTTTTTGTTGTGAAAACTTTAAAAGAAATTATTCCTTAACTTTTCCTAACTAAACCTAGGTTGTTCTTGGTCTCGAGTGGTTGTTTTTAGATGGGCATTACATGAGCATTTATATCCTTGTTTTCATGGATAAAGGACACTTTAGATTTATACAATAGCTGCAATACTTGTTGTCATTGTTATCTGTTGAATCCTAGGTCCCAAGATTAGTGAAGCTTTAATTTTTGTTTACACTATTAGCTGAGTTGGATCCTCCTATATTACTTTCATACTTCGATCTGAAGATACATGTGAAATGATCTCTTAAAACTATTGTAATTAGTTCATCAAACCTGAATATTACTTGCGATATTTCAAGCTTTGACTCCATAATTCTTTGTTAAAATCCTTTCCTAATTTGACTTCCATCTGATCTTTGATTAATGTTATAGCCCTTTCCTTGTCATGAGAATACATATTGAAAATAATTCATTATGAAATTCTTCACCAAGTTGTATCTTAAAAAGAGATTTTGGAGCTTCATTATGCAAACTGAAATTTAATGACCTACTGGTCTAACTATTTTTTATCATTACTCTTGTAAATGCAATTTTTAAAGTCCTTGGACTTGAGACTTGGTGTTGTACCATATTATTATTTTAAGACTGTTACACTCATTACTCTTACTGAAAAGCACATATGGCTTTGTATATGTATCTCATACATTTCCATGTCATGATGGTAGCCTGTTATGTCTTGCTTATCTTACTCAAACTGGTTGAAATGTTTACCAAGATCTTGTAATATAAATATTTCTTCATAAGCTTTCTTGATTGAAATTAATAAAGAAATGCAAGGATATGTGAAATTATGTACCTTTCTATAAAGCATTCATTTCGACTTGAGACTTGGTGTTGTACCATATTCTTATTTTCAGACTGTTACACTCATTACTCTTACTGAAAAGCACATATGGCTTTGTACATGTATCTCATACATTTTCATGTCATGATGGAAGCATGTCTTGCTTATCTTGCTCAAACTGGTTGAAATCTTTACCAAGATCTTGTAATATAAATATTTCTTCATAAGATTTCTTGGTTGAAATTGATAAATAAATGTAAGGATATGTGAAATTATGTACCTTTCTATAAAGCATTCATTTCGACTTGAGACTTGGTGTTGTACCATATTATTATTTTCAGACTGTTACACTCATTACTCTTACTGAAAAGTACATATGGCTTTGTACATGTATCTCATACATTTTCATGTCATGATGGCAGCCTATTATGCCTTGCTTATCTTGCTCAAATTGGTTGAAATCTTTACCAAGATCTTGTAATATAAATATTTCTTCATAAGCTTTCTTGGTTGAAATTGATAAAGAAATGCAAGGATATGTGAAATTATGTACCTTTCTATAAAGCATTCATTTCAACTTGAGACTTGGTGTTGTACCATATTCTTATTTTCAGACTGTTACACTCATTACTCTTACTGAAAAGCACATATTGCTTTGTACATGTATCTCATACATTTCCGTGTCATGATGGCAGCCTGTTATGCCTTGCTTATCTTGCTCAAAATTTTTGAAATATTTACCAAGATATTGTAATATAAATATTTCTTCATAAGCTTTCTTGGTTGGAATTGATAAAGAAATGCAAGGATATGTGAAATTATGTACCTTTCTATAAAGGATTCATTTCTTATACATAAAATTAATTTTTTGGTCTGGAATGAACATTTGTACTTGAAACTCTATAACTCACAACCTTCCTAGAAGCTTGATCCAACTATGTACATTTGAATGAATGTATCTATATTGTTGTAATCCCATTCCTTCATAATGGAAAGTTGTACGTTCATATGTACCCTACACGTCTAAAACAATAGTTAGAAAATAGGTAAATTCTAAAATCCTTTCTTTACTAGTGATTTCTTCTTATGACATGCTTCTAAAAATAAGATTCGGCACATGTATTGCTTTCTGTAATTTTTAATTTTCAAGTATATTGCTAAGAAAGTCCACTTGTCTGAAACTATGAATATAATAGAACAAAAAATCCGGAGCTCTAACAATTGTTATTTCTTCTTTCAGGTACTTATGGAAGATGGAGAAGAAGAGAAGCAAGGATAAATGGAAGCCGAAGACTGTGAGAAAATCCATTGAACAAGAAATTATGGATTTTCCCTTCTCTTTTATTCATAGCTTTATACACATGTACTTGATTTCATAGTTATTCCCATGGTTTGAGTGGGTCCATTGTACTTTCAATTTATGAAATAAATGAAAACATCCCACTATAATGAGCTATAAATACTTTTTTCACATTATTTTTATTAACATGATGTTAAATGAATTATTTGCAACTCATACACACTATGAAATTTTCACTTAAATTTAATTAATTAACTCAAAGTAACTTGATAAAAATGAATTGTGAATAAAACATAGGCATAAATGTACTTCATTATCTGAAAATTGACTGTCCCCTGTGCAATTTTTGTGTTGTCCACCTTCAATCTTTTCTTTTTTTCCCATCCATGTCAGGGTCTTGAATTTGTTCCTGAGGGGTTAATGCATGATCATGACAGAGATGTCATCTGGAGAGACAACTTAGGTGGAAGGTTGACATTCCAAAACCAACATAGCAGCTAATGAAACCCCTTTTCCTTTCAATTAGGCCCCTTAAATAAAACCCTTCAATCTAACAAACAAAGTTTTGAGTTTACCTCTCACACAGGTGTGAGAAATGCCAACAATTATGGTGATTATATGGGATTAGTTTCCTACTATATTTAAGACCAATACCTTAATATCATCCATTGGGCATGAAGTCAAAGCCTAAACTAGATTATTACCTGTCACTGAAAACTGCCTTTCCAAAATAAAAACTAAAACATGAACAAATCTTGAAATCCAGATCATGTGCATGAAATTCAATTATTTAATTGAAAACCACAACTGTGTGTGAGCACTTAACTGAAATGGAAATCTTAAACTACCATACTCTAACCAATATTGTAAAATTTTCAATAGTAATGCTTGAGAAACATACCATTCACAGGAATAGAAAGTTCCTCTCCACTCAGCCTTGTAAGTTGAAAAGTGTTGTGTTTCTTGCAAGATGAAATCATATAAGGGCCACTCCAAATTGTATCAAACTTTGTATGGCCCCCTGGATTTTCCCTATTTTCATCCCATTTTAAGAGAATGTCTTCTTCATTAATTTTTTTTATTTTGGCATTCTTATCAAAATTCCTCTTAACCTACTTTTGATGCTTCTCCAAGTTCATGCAAGCTTGATCCCTCAAATATTGTAGTTCCATAAGTTCTACATAATGGACCCACATTGGTTAATTTTTGATTAACTCCGATTGATGGAGTAAATCCAATGTGGGAAACTCAAGAGAAATAGGAATTATTTCCTCCCTTCCATAAATGATCTTGTATGGTGAATGACCAACAGACCTTTTGGGAGTCACTCAATCAACCCAAAGTGCTGAATTTAACATTCTATGCCAAGCTCTCTGATTATATTTGAGTGTTCTCTTGATAATCCTTATCATATTTTTATTGGTTCTTTCAGAAAATCCATTACCTTGAGGTTAATAATTAGATGAAGTGCTAAGATAAATATTATGTTTAACAGACCTATTAGTTACTCTTGCTCATAGAAATACTAGAGCATTATCAGAAATTATGGTTGCTGGAACACCGAATATGGAAAAAATACCTTTGTAAAATGATAGAATGGATGTCTTATTTACTTCCTTTAAAGAAACTAAATTCAGCCCAACGAGTAAAATAGTATTTGGCATTCAAAATCCACTTGTGCCCTTGAGATGAAGGGGGGTTAATCATACCGATGAAGTCAAGGCCCCATTACATGAAAGGGTGATCAACTAAAATAGGCTTTAGGGGCAGAAATTCTAATCATTCCTTGTAAACAAAGAATGCAAATTTCTTACATTTTGTAATCCATTAATAACAGTCCTTGAAAATGTTGGACCAATAGTAACCAACTCTCATATTTTTTAGGGTTTTGGTGTGTCCTGACAAGTGACCACCTGTAGATCCTTCATGAATTTAATAATTAATTGCTGAACTTGATTAAAATCAACACAACACAACAATATTTCACTTATATCTTTCTTGAACAACACCGCATCAATAAATGCAAATGGTACCACTTGTAAACAAAAATTTATTCTCTTTTCCTTGTTCATACCTTCTGGGTATGTTCCACACTATAAATAAGTGATCATATCAGCCATCAAACTTGAAACTAGAGCTTCTTGATTAAGTTCAAGCTGCTAATTTTCAGGTTGAGATAAAACTAAAACATTATGAGATTTCATATCAACAATCAGATGCTCACAAAGTCATTTTCCCCTAACTTTTTTGGCAACACTAATATCAACATCATATTCCATTACCTAGGTGATCCATCCATCTTGTTTCTCATTAAATTATTTGTTTAATAGGAACTCTTTAATGCTCTAATGAGAAACTAAAACATGAATCTTATTATTCAAAATAATGTACTTAAAGTTCTTAAATCGCTTAACTACTCCAATTTCCTATTTTTCAAGAAAAGTGTACCTTGTTTCGTAGTCGTGAAGGATTTTCCCAAAGAGAGAAATGGGTTGCTCTACTTCGTTACAATTAATCTGATTTTATATGGCTGAAATGGTTTCAGCTCATGCAAGTGCATACATTATGAAGTCTTTATCAAAATTGTGGTTTGCGAATGTAGGAGCCTGAGAAATAACCAATTTTATGGATTCAAAACCTTTCTTTCCTTTTCTTCTCCATGAGATAGTTTTTCCTTTCTTGAGAATAGAGGTCGATGGTTTAACCAAAGCTGAAAACTACGTTACAAACCATCTTACAAAGTTTATTTTCTCCAAGAAGCTTTGAAGAGCCTGTTGACCAAAATAAGCTCACACTTACTTTAAGCTCAACTAACACTAGTTTCCCCCTTTTTTCTTCAATCTGAATTTTTACATATTTTAAGGACTTAACACCCCTTGAAATCATTTCCATCAGATAGGAGATTTCTTTCCCTTTCCAGAGATATAAAGAAGTCCTTCTAACTCCTCATATTTCGCAAGTTATGGACCGACGGGCCTTGGAAGGATTTTTTTTCCAAAGGCGGCCCTAGGGGATTTTTTTCCAGTGGAAATTGAGGACCGACAGGGCAGCAGGAGACATTTTGAAATTTTTACACTTTTTGTAAAAAGGCACAAGTAGAATTATGGTCCTGCAAGCCTGAGAAGGATTTCTTATGAAAAGTGTAAAAAAGTGGGCCGGAGGGCCTAGAGATGTGTTTTGCCCAAAATGGGAAAATGCAGGCCGGTGGGCCCGAGGATGAATTTTTTCCAAAAGCGGGTCTATGGGGCCATGGAGGAAATTTTTCCCAAGTATAAATGTGGACCGACGGGTCTGCGGCAGACTTTGAAACTTTTTCACTTTTCGCAAAATGACACAATTTTCAAGTGTGGGCCTGCGAGCCTATGGGGTCTCATCGGCCGTTGAAAAGTCACAGACTCGTGGAGGGTGCCACATGCCTCATCTACACAACTCCAAGGATAGAATCCAAAATGGAGCCACCAAGCCAGCGTGAGTCTGCCACGTGTCCCAAAGTCTAAAGAGGTAAGGTCGGTCATCTAAAAGTCCAAAAGCCTACGGAGGCCGCCATGTGTCTCAGCCATGCAACTTAAAAAGAAAAATTGGGAGGCAATTTCGAAATGTGGGTGAAGCCTCCATGTGTCTCAGGTTAGGCACAGTGTCTCCGCTAATAAGAGGGACTTATGTAGAATACAAAGGAATGGAGAGAAGCCAGCAAAATCCACCATGTGTCAATCTGGCACAATTTCAAAAGAAAAAGGTAGGGGCTGAATCTTCAAGATGCATGAGGCTACCATGTGGACCATGTATGGACAGCGTCTTTTAAATATTCTATGCTTATGACCTTGATGTTCAGAAAGCCATATCTTTCGACTAGAAAATAAGATTTGGGTGGGAGAGGATTTTTGGAAAGATCTTGGCACTAGATTCTCACTTGCCTCCATTAATGTTTCGGCCCACTAATTTCAGGGATGTTAAGTCTCTCACCTGCCACCATGATGAGGAATGGGCCTTTTTCTTGCTGACTAAGAGACATAGATGGGGGCATGGGTGTTGTGGCAAGACTCTTCATTGCAGTAGGTGGTTTTAATGCATTTGCAGGGGTGGTTGGAACATAGTTTGATTTTCCCTCTCTCTTTCTCTCTCATTGTCCTATATATTGTAAAGGAGCAGCATATTCAAAGGGTTGGTCATTGTTTCTCTCCTGCCCCCTCTCTCTTTTTTCCTTAGGTTAGAATGCAGAATATAAGGCTCCTCTCATGGCTCTGTAATGGCATTTTCTTTCCCATTTCCCAATGATGATGTACCATGCAACTTTTGGAGCAATAGAATTTGTTTCATGATGCATCTGTCCATCCTTACTTGTTTTTTTATCTCTTCTTGCCTATCGTCATTGTAACGTATACTATGCATACTATGATGTTTTTTGCATGTTCTGAGAGCTGTGCTTAATGGGTTTTGAAGTGGTGTTCCATGTGAACTTCATCTCTAGTCTATGGTGCATCTTGTCAACCCTCTCCTCTACTCACCTCTCTCCAGTTCAAGCAGTTGGATATGTGATCAACCACTTCCTTTTTTGGTGTAACATTGAGTAGTGTAGGCTTTCTTTAACCCTCTCTCTCTCTCTGCCTATCTCCTTGAAATGGTTAGATTAGGATTAGATAGGATCTGCCTTCTCTAGAGTAGCTTTTGGCAGGTAGATTAGGAAGTAGGAACCAACCTTCTCTAGAGGTCAATCTCAAGTCCGCAAGTCCCACAACTTAAGAGATGGTCCAATGTTGTGCACTCACACTGAATGCCCCATCTCAGACCCAGGGCATTCAAGGGTGCTGTGATTCTGCACTAAAAGAGCCTTCTTATAATGTGGTAAGGACAACTGCAAAATTGAATCTACCCTTAACGGGTCGATGGAAAAACCTTATTTGGAAACAATGTGACTAACCAATTTACCTTCATGCATTGAAAATTTTGACTTTTTTGGATTCAAAGAGATTCCAAACTGCTTGAAAATTTTGAAGGTTTTCCTTAAAAGCACAAGATGATCATCAGATTTTTTTGTGAAAAAAGTCACATCGTCTAAATACACAAGTATGCATTTATTCAAAAGGCTATGAAAATCCATGTCCATTACACGCTGAAATGTCACACCAACATTAGAAAGGCTAAAAAGAATTTTCTTGTACGCATAAGTCCCCCACTTTGTGGTGAAGGTTGTTTTGTATCTATCTTCATCACGCACAAGAATTTGATTGTATCCGTTGTAGCCATCTAACAGGAAAAACCTATCATAACCTGAAACTATTCTTAAAATCAGATCCATACAGGGCAACAGATAGTGATCTTTTCGTGAAGCTCTGTTAAGGTCTTTGAAATCCACACGCAACCGAATGTTACAATTTTTCTTCCTTAGGCATAAGGTTGGCCACCCAACTTGAATTCTTGATGGGGATAATAATACCTTATTTAATCATCTTATACATCTCATTCCTCAGCAATGGCTCAATTTTGGGATTAATAGGCCTCTTTTTTACCTTACAAGTATTGAGTTTGGTTGTAATTCAAAAATAGGATAAAAAACTCTCAGATATTGGTATTTCTAATAAAATACATCACTGAATTCTTTGCATAAGTCAAAAAAAAATTGGTTTTCAAAAATGGAAAACACCTTTTCGATCTGTAATGTTTTACCTTTGTCAACTGATATCTCCTCAGAATTTTCAGCACGAGTAAAGATCTTTCCTTTATATTTTCTCTGTTGACCATTTGAGTTGAAAATATCCTCCAAGGTGGCAAGTCCTTGACGTAGTTTATTCCTCTTCAACTACAAAATCTGACCACCATATTGGTAATGCAACTTAGCTTGATTAGCTAATGAAAATTTATCTCCTTCCTATAGAAATATGCAAATTTGTTTATCACCTTCAAAAACCTACCATTTTTCTTCATTATCAAGCATTGAAGGTATGATAACTAGCTTGATATGAGGTTGAATTTTATCATTTTACACCTGCTCAAGCACATCAAAGCTAGATCCAACTGTTGCAGGCATGTCTGCATGTTTGTTCATTTCTATTGGGAAAGACTCAATATTAAATTCTTGAAAATCATCTATCAAGTCCCAAAATTTGTGTTTATAAGACTTCAGCAGTGGATTTTTATAAACATTTAAGTCTCTAACTTGGTTGGTGACTAATTTTGAGTCACTGAAAAACTTGCAATGAGATGATTCCTCTTTTCTATATACTTAGCAACATTGCATGGATAAGAAAACTGCAAACTTAAAGCTAAAAAATATCTTTGTTTTGATGGGGAAGTCAGTATTAAACCTGCACCTTGTTCTTTCATATTCTTTGCTCCATAAAAATGAAGCTGTCATATTCCTTATTTAGTAATCTCTATTTTGGACAACAAGGGAATAGATGTGCATGCTTCACAAAGATAATACACACCAAGAAATTTCTCTTCTACTTCCTTGTAAGGATCATAAGCATATTTCTCTTGTATCCTTTCATCCATGAACAAGTTAGAAACACTTTCTAAAATAGAAAGGTGAGCATTATTATCAAAATCATCCTGATCTATGGCAGCATAATTAGCAGCAGTGCTTGGAGCATGTGGCTCAATATGAAACTTTGGTAATGGTTCTAAATTTAGTGTAACCTTTGTTCCATAACTCATTGTGAAGAAGAGGTAACACCAATCGAAAGAGATATACCCACCAATATTTGATGTAAAATACCTTTAAAATCAGAGAGTTAAATAGCGAGAAAAATCCACAACAATTACATCTTGCACAATTTTCACATTAGGGCTAACATGTAACGTTACTTCCGAACATTTGATCATATCCACTGTGTCAGTTGTTTTCCCATCAAACTGCAATATGCTCTTCATAGTTGGATCATATTCTAGGCCCAACTTATCTTTCATTTCCTTGGACATGATTGTACTACTTGCACTGTTATCTGCCATATAGTTATGAACCAAATGATCACCAATAATGAGTGACAAATAAAAGGGAGGTGGTTTCCTTACATCATCTGAGTTTAGAAATTTCTGAACCATCCACCTAACCTCTTTCATTTTTTCTTGTTCAATTTTACCAAGTAGCACAGTAGCTTTCTCTGGCTCTTTATCAACAGATTTTGAAGAGAGCTACAATTTAACAAGTTCTTTGGCAAGGATATCTTGCTTTCTCGAAATATTCAAAGCATCCCATAAAGACACATTCATGTTACTCTTCTTCATTCATTCAACAATATTTAAAGATGTTGCAATACTCTTGGAATGAGCCTTAGAAAAAATTGATTCTACCTCTGTAGTCTTAGAAGTCTCTGAAACAAACACACTTTTTGGACTTGGTTTTTCTTGTTTTTGCTACTCTTTAGGAGCTGAATTAGGGATATCTACAACTTTATCAGAAGTGGAAGGCATACTTGAAGCTTTCTCTTTTTTTTCTTCCTCTTCAAGAGATCTTTTATTAGACCTGGTCAAAACTACACATAACTCATCCTCTTTAAAACTGATCACCACTTGTTCTGGATGCATTTGATTCTATGCTTCTTTTTATCCACCCTCCATTTGGGGCATATATGATGTTTCAAATTGGGGTTGGGCAACAAGGATCATATTCAAATGGGAATTTGGGCATGTAGATGGATCATGGGGATGATTACAAGGAGGACACCATTCTTATGGGGCCATATTAACTGGCACAAGAGCATTTGAATTCGATAGGGCCTTAGGATCATCTTGTATTTGCTGAAAAGGAACTCTATAATTTCGATTTTGCTAAAAAGGCTACTTAGTAGCTTGATAAGAACTTTGGAATGGTTCTGTAGATAGTGTCATGTATTTATTTAATGTTTTTATTTAATTTCCATATGACTACAACGTATTATTTATCTCAAAAATGTCATTTAGTGGTGGTGTTATAATAGGGTCTACCCTTTGAATAGGTGGTGGAATAGGGGATAGATCTACAGTAATAGGAATTGAAGGCCTTAGAGAAGACTTTCCATCCTCAATAAGATTTTTTTCATCTTTTATGGCAATGTCATAGGCTGCTGGTAGATTGGAACCACCCATTGACTGTATCATGCCTGCAATATCATTGTTTAAGGCTTTGAGATAATACAAAAAGGCATGGTCCGATTGAGGCTTAACAGTAGGTGTTATGCCCCATTGGACATCGGCTTCCATTCTACTACCTGGGTCTCCTTCCAACCACCCAACCTGCCGACTGTTGACCATCGCATTTTTTTTGTCCTTGCGTGAGGGAGACGAGAGTTGGTGGAGGTGTTTTCTTGACCAGGATCTCCTTTTGATTCTGTCATTCAATGCATTGGGTGCAGTCTGGTTTGACATGATGGCTTGATGGAGCTTCAAGCAAGTGAAGCAGGCGTGTGTGAGGAATTTTCTTCTTGTTTCCTCCTGGACACTTTCCTTCCTCCTGCCCTTGCCGCGTGAGGACAATGGATGGAGTTATTCTTCGTTTGTTTGTGTAGTCGCGTGCCTGTTCCTTCTGCTGGCTGCGCACAGCTACCAGCAAGTGAAGTGGGTGCGTTTCCTCCTTTTTCTTGGGTGCTGCGAGGTGTGTTCTTGCCGGATCTCCATAGCAACAGCCTGCGATAGTAAAATAGCCAGGTGGCAGGCATGTTGCAGTATGGCTGAAGCACTTTTTGAGTGCTCCAACAAGCAGGTTGTCCAACTTTGTTGTTATCTGTTCAGCATTGACTGCATCCTCAAATTCGGGATTCTCCTTCAAGGTGACAGATCACACCCACGGGCACAGGAGATCTATGAAATGTTGGAGAAAATGTCTTGGGATCTAGCTCTGGTCCCAATGCAGGATTCAAAACATTCTCTGTTAGAGTCCGGAGAAGATTACCTGATTTCTTACACTCTGTCAATCTCAGGCATGTCAAGTTGGGCTACCATTATTTGATTAGAAATGCTCTATATTTCTTTACTGTCCCTCTTCTGCTGGTGCTTATTCAGTGCAGAGGTTGGAACGTTGAGGAGAAATAATTTATGGAGTTTTTGGGAGAAGCCCACCTTTGATGTTGTGAGCTTGCTCTCTATATCTGGCCTGGTTAGGATGCATTGCCTGCATCTATTTATATATATAGTCCAAGATCCATATATTTGGTGGAATTTGCCTGCTATAAGCCTTCTGATGAGTTCAGGGTTACCAGAGACTATTTCATGTCTCATTCTAGAGATTCAGGGTTTTTTTGATGATAACAGCCTGGAGTTCCAGAGGAAGATTCTTGAGAGATCTGGCATAGGGGAGCACTCATACTTTCCAGGAGCCATTTTGGCTTCTCCACCTAGGCTAACCATGAAAGAAGCCTGTGAAAAATGAAGAGATGGTGATGTTTGGTGCCTTGGATGAACTGTTTGAGAAAATCAGAGTGAGGCCCAACGATATTGGGATTCTTGTGGTGAACTGTAACTTGTTTAATCCAACTCCATCTCTGTCTGCCATGATTATCAATCACTACAAGATGAGAGGAAATATTATGAGCTTCTTCAATGAGTCACTAATTTGGCAGGCATAAAGGTTTTTGTTGGAATTATCACACCTTACAAGCTACAACTGAAATGTTTGCACCGAGAGTTTGATGCTGTCCCCAATCTGATGAAGGAAAAGGTTATATATATATTATATCACTACGGTAGATGCCATGCTTCAGAGCCAGGAGCGTGATGTAAAAGGGCTGCATCTACAACCTTGTAGTCATGAAAGCTTAAGCAGATCAGTGAAGACTTGCCTCTGCATCTGGAATGCCTGTACGTCTGAAGTATGGTGTGAGGAGACTCACTATATACAAGCCATATAATGTGGGCGGGGGTGTATATGCAGGAAAGGAGATTGTTAGTATGGCAATGGGTGCATTTGGGGCTGGATAGGGGTGTGTTTGTGTCTACTTCTGCAGGATCATGTATGACCCCTATGGGCATATGTTGAAATGCCTTTATAAAGTTACAAGCAAATGCAAAGAGCAGGTGTAAAGTCAAACTCAACAACCTAATGGTAGCATCTCCACGCCTATACCAAAGTGGGATTGTTTTACCAGTAGCATGGACGTGCACCAATGCTTTTGAAAAAGTGATTTTTGTTGCTCTTTCTATCTGCTAGTGTCCTGGGCACATAACTATCTTAAGATGGATTATTAGTAAAGATCTGGATGCTCAGCGAAATGTTCGGATGGTTTGAGCACATACTATGCAAGCCCAATGTGGTCATTTTAGACAACAATGATCTCCTGGTATGTGGGCAAGCTGAAGTATGTTGAGACATCTTGGATTCTTGGACAACCTAAGTTTGAGATGTTACAAGGTGGTGCCAGATGCTATGTTTCCTGGGTCTTGGTAGAGTACTGTATGCAAAGTGGCCAAGCAAGCATAAGTCACCCATTGAGCTCCCTGACAAAATGGCTCTTCTTGAAATATGGCCACTGGATAGCAAGGATAGCATAATATGTTTCCCTCGAATGCGTTTGTTGAGGCAAGCGTTGTTTGTACGTTGGAACAAATCTGAGTAACTTGGGGTTAATCCATGATAGTACGACATCTGCTATATCAGTCCCACCCATGCTAGGTTCTTGGTCTAAAAATATCTCCTCCAGCCTTGTGGAAGCTTATGTGTGATTCTAGCTGGTAGCACGTACGAGGCGTATGTGAGGTAGTTGTTGAATCCCACAAGGACTAAAAGCTCAAGTTAAAGCAATAGTCTGCCCACATCAGTGCATGGATCCAGTTCAGATACAACAATGCTCATGGCCCATTTGACAAAAATCCTCCTCAATTGCATGGTCTCGTGGATCGTCACATGTGGGCCGCTTAGAACTCATGCACTCGGATTCCAGTACCTACAGTTCTTATGCTGGCCTATGTGGAGTCTGTACGCCCTGATGAAGTTGGAGAAAAAGGCAAGATATTTCTACACTTTTCTACTGCTATTATATTTACAATTATCTGCGAAATTGAACCGCTTTTTCCTTGCATTGAATATGTCAGTTGGATTTCATGATGGGATATTTCCCCTTTCTGCTTGTTTCTTCTTGTTTTAACTTTTATCGTTGACAATATGTTGGTCATAAGGATCTGTGTGTGCCCTCTTCCTCTGAATGTTATGTTTCTCTTACTCGAATGATAGACCTTCATCTGTTTGTTTATGTATTAATTCTTCTCTGCGATTGAGTTGCAAGTTATTATGATTGATCAACTAATATTTTTGATATTATGGAAGTAAGTTACGATAACTATGAAGCTCCTCTCTAGCACCCAAGGTTGTCTCTGACGTTTTTTGCTAGCTCCTTCGCAAGTCCCTTTGATAACCCTTTTGGCATCAAGAAAGGAAGGTCGTATGATTAGTGTGATCAATGCTTGGGCTAGCCAACTTAGAGTTTTGGTATTAAAACTTGTAGAATGAAAAGGTTTGTGTGCAATGTGTTTTCCGTCTCGCGGGTGTAGACTCTTATATTATCTTTCATCTTTGTTCCTAGGCTTTTAAGGCCATCCTCAAGAAGTACCTTGACCATCCCTGGAAACCTGAACCATATCTAACTTTTCGGATCAACTAAGCTCAGAGGTTTCATTGTGCGAATCCAGTACCTCATTGACACTGAGAATAGTTTTGGTCTAATCCCCCTCTCGGAATTATTGCTGATGGCACTCTTCTATTTTTCCTAACTTGCATTATTTCTCCTTTGTAGTGTTAACGCTATTAATTAATATCGGCCGGTCTTTATGCACGTAATTACCTTGATATTTTGTGAGGGAAATTTCCTTAAATGTGATTAATCTTCTTCTTCTTCTTCTTCAAAAAATAAACTCATCTTTCATTTGATAGTCTTATGGATTCATAGCGAAAGGTTTTGTTTTGATAATGTCACTTAGAAATTATGTTTGTATCCATGTGTGATGGTTGATTGCGTTTCCAAGGTTTGCCTTAAAATATTGTTGTTTTGGGAAATAGGTAATTTAGTTTAAATTAACCAAACATTAGAATTGTGTAGAGGTTCGCAAATCTTTAGTGTTATAAAATTTGTTGATGATATTATTGTATACTCTTGTTTGATGGAACTCCCTTCTTCTCTCGCGTGTTTGCTACTAGCCTGTAAGACATTGCCCCTTCTTGAATGATTGGAAAATCTTTGTAGTTAATGGTTAAAACTAGTATACTTTGCCTTCGCTTCGAAACTTATGTTGTGTGTATACTCTATTTGATTTCCAGTTTGAAACTCAATTATACATGGCTTTTGTGTTAATTTTTGAAACCCATGGTTCCCCTTCCTTGGGCTGATCAACTCTTGCTCTTTTAGAAATATATTATTTTAGTCTATGCGTTTGGTGCCTTTGATAAATTTCTAGATGGTTGGTCTATTTATATCAAACCTCAATCTTGTAATTATTGTTTAATTACTTACTTGATGGGAATTTTGTTCTTTGCTAGATTGTTTATTTTCTCCTTATAGGGCCAAGAGCCATTCTCATACTATTGCTATACTTTCGTTGCTTTTATTCCCAGCTGAAGTACAAGGTCTCCTCCTTCTTTGATTGGCACGATAGAGAAATTATTATATCTTGATGTGTTGATAGTGTTTAGAGGTTTGACCCAATTCTTGTAATAAAGTGCTTCCTTTTTTTGGTATTGTTAGATAATAGTTATGTTGGTTTTGTGTAGCCTTATCTTTCTCAGTTCTCGTGAACTGACTCTTGTAGAAAATTTGCTGCAGATGGATTTTGCGTGTAGATGAGGGATAGATTTGTATACTTTTGTCATCAACCTCAGTTGAGAAGTTTCTTTGCTCGAAACCTTTTTATGTTGTTCAACTATTGTTAACGTCCAGTGGAAAGTTTAAAAGAGGATTAATGTCTTAGTACAAAGTATTGTGGACTTTGTCATCTGAACTTTGGAAACCTTGTATTGCTTTGACCATCATTGAAATTATATTAAAATTTGGTTATTTTTGTTGAGTGACTTTGTTGGAGTATCAATATTTTAAGAATTGATGTAATCTTGTTTTGTTCTTGTAAATGAGTGTTGCTACAACCTTACCTTGAGAATAAATTTGGAGTTAAACCTTGGTATGACTTAGTAATAAAGTGTCATAAGTAAACTAACATGGGATTTTTTAATACTTTTGGAAGTTAAATTAAAAGTTGTATTCAAATAAAGTAACGTAGGGGTCACCAACTTGAGAGAAAGAAATTCTTTAAGTAATCAAAGGCAGGACTATCATTGCAAGTAAACATTATATAACTTGATAATCCCTAGCTACACTAATGAACACTATCCCTTTCATGGTGGAATTCTGTAAAATGAACTTAAAGTGAAATCTACTGGTTAGATCTGTTGAAGATAACAAGATTTAATAAACTATGAGAAAACAATTTTGAAACCACATCAAACTATCTCTCCGCCATTTGGAAAGTAAATTTTTACTCCTTGTTAATACTTTTAGCGAAGCCTAAGTAAAGTTGTTGATAATTCTGGTTAAGAGCCCTAGCTTCAATTAAATACTAGCAATAACTAATGAGGTTCTAAAGATGTTTCATCTCGACCTTCTCCCTCTAACCCTTTTCCAAGGCACCTTGTATCTCTTCTCTTAAGTGTGTTGAACTTAAAACCATGTTGTCTTGTGGGCAAGAACAAATCTTAATAGTGTTAGTGGTGAGTAGATGGCCTTGTGGAATTTAAATACTCCTTTTTCTTGATAAACGAATTAAGTAAATAAATGTCATAATAGAGAAGATTTAAAGATAATTACTCAGTGTCAAAGGAATAAACTTGACTTGACAAGTTGAATTATTTGAATCATATCTTGAGCCTCCTTGAAAACGTAAGCTAAGAATTGGAAGATATCTTATTAAAATAAATAACCCTCAAGAATAACTCATTGTGGTTGGCCCTAACTGTAAGTGTGTTCTGTGATTGGACTTCTATGTTGTCTTGTCAAAAAGAAAAGTAAATTGTCCTTGATAGTGTGGTGAACATTTATGTGCTACCTTTAGCGCCATCCTTGTATCAAGTTGTTCATAGTGTTAGTTGTATCCTTGGTGACAACATGTTACGTCATGTTATGTGTCAAGAAAGTCAAAAAAAAAGTTATCTTGTATTTCACTGTGTTGTTCGTGTGTGGATTTTTGGGTCGTTACAGTAGGAGGAATACTCTCCCATGTTCTAGCAAACCTTAAGCTAAAATTAGTCATGAGTTAATAAGGTGCACACTTAATTGTGGACAACTTCTCAATAAGAGATAACCAATCAGATTTGTCTTCAAATTACTTGCATAATGTGTCACCTAACACATTCCAAGAGTCTATTGTCCCTATTGTCAAAATCATATACAACTGGAGTGCTTGACCTTTGAATCACGCAACTAAAATCCTTAAGGCTGCATCTTCATGAGTAATATTATGCACTGACTAGAGGGATGTAACATATCTAATATGCTTGACATGGGTAATCTAATTTTCACCGGTAAAAGATGGAAGGCCTTTTAAGGTAGAAACAAGTATATCATGATAAATAGAAATTTGCGAGGGGCTTCCATTAGTAAAAGGAAAAAAATATTTGGGTGGTTGATTGGCGGCCATTGGAAAAATAGTGATTTGAATCAAAAGATTCATGCTTCAAAAAGGAGATTTATCAAAATGGGGCCTATTATAGGGGGTATTTCCAGCTCTATCTCTCTTTGCTGATTTAAGAGGTAATGAAATAAATTTATGGGGAATACCTCTTACTGATGATCTCATTGTAACTTTAGGCATGGAGCATGTAGTACTGGTCTGTAATTAGCTTTATGGAGTCACCAAATGAGTTCTGTTCTAAATCTTCAATTTTCTAAACTCATCAATACTTGTTTTCATCCCACGAGGTATGCCAAAAATTGTTATCTGATAGAAGTGCATCTGTGTTGAGGGGTAACAGATTTGTAACTTTTCTTTTCCCTCACTTATGTGGATAAACAATTGAGACACCTCAATGGCTATGGGTCTCCCTATTGTGAGGTGAATCTCTAGATTACTAAGGCTGGTTCCTTTTTGGAATATCCCTAAACTAAAACTTTGGGTTTAAGGGTAAGAGGATAAATAATAAAATGTAAAAAAGGTGATACTCCAAAGATTATTGAGGGTTTTTTGACTAAGAATATACACAGTTTGATGAGAATAAAAATGAAGTGAACATGATCCAAGGGGATTGTTGTTAACTTCAAGGAAATCATTGATATGCTAAGGGATTGCTCACAATAACAATACTAAAATTACACACTAAAATAAACATAACACTTAACTGCAACAAGGTAAAATAGCTCAAGAAAATCTTAAGAAATGTGAGGAATTAACATTCACAATAAAAATATGACCATACACACCACTATAATTTTCTAGAAAGGTTAATCAACTGATTCTCATTCAAGGGTAAAATATGGAAAAAAATCCAACACTCTACTACATCAAGAAGTAATCCTCTTATAATGCTTGCAAATCATGAATATATAGCAAAGGGTTCAGCCAAATGCCCCAAAAAATTAAATTCTAACTACTAACTCCCACCTACATAAATTAGTTACAATAAATAAAAGTTGAAACTAGCTTTATGAGCTTGCACATATCTCTAATTTTTTTTTATGAAAGAGACTATATTACTTAATAAAAATATTACAGCTATCCACAAAAAATATGGGTGGTAAAGGGAACACCCCACGTTCAAACTAGCCAAAAGCTAGGAGACCAAAGTATCAGAAGGCAACAATGCCAAAAAACAAAAGGAAAACAAACTAATCTACTGCAGTAAACATAGCAGCAGGGGGTGGTGGTGGAGGCCCTTTATACTCCAGGTTACCACTTGGAAGATCATTTCCATCCGGAAGGGGTGGCCAGCCGGAGCCAACTTCTTCTTCTTTGTCATTCTGCTGATCAAGAGATATGACAAGAGCTAAGCGGGGGAATTTTCCAGAATCCCATCCATCCCACTACGTAGGAGGTAGGGAGTGGTGGTGGGAGCCCCAGCCACTGTGATGCACGGACCATTGTGGGGAACACTAACCACCGTGGTTGACAGGGCTTTGTCGATGCTCGGGTTGCCGCCTGGGAGAGACATGACGGTGGGTACGTTCATTCAAATGGCCCCGGCCATGGAAACCTCTCAAATGAACACTCCCAGAAGGGGAGCTGGGGGATCTCGTGCCACAGTGCAAGGAGAATTGGCCTGATGATTCAGAATTTTCTAGAGGTGCCACACTTCCAACTAAACCTTGTGGGCCTTGTCCTGGATCTGTAAGAACACATTCAAAATAAGCATGGCCTTATCATAATACGAAAGAAAGCAAGAAACTGTGGAATTAGCAAAAATAGTGGAATTGCATTCGTTCCATATATAAAAAATGATCTCCACTATAAAAGTATTCCACACTTGCACAAAAGCATGGGGAATGGAAATAGAATCCCCAAGCAAAACATGTTTCCAAAGAAACGGAGCTGATTGAAACGGCTGAAAAAAATTGTGGATCCAGTCCCAAATAGCCTGAGCTTTTAGGTAGTGCCAGAACAGATGCCTAAGCGTCTCAATATGCCCACAAAAAGGGCAAAGCTAAGGAGCAATCACGTAATGAGCTAATCTGTGCCCAATAGGGAGGCCTTGAAAAAGCAGGCACAAAGCAAAGAAGGCTAGCTTGGGCTAAAGGATGGCCTTATAAACTATGTGAAATCTAGCTTCCCAGGAAGAACATCTAGAATTGAGTGGACCACCTGGAGTTTAGCAAAGGCCACCATTGGAAACCTAGGGGTGAGAAGAGCATACCCTTGCCTGGGGAGTAATTTAAGAATGGGATATCTGGAAACCCATTTCCAATCCTTCCACGAAGGACCGAGAAAGACAACACCCACTTTGTGAAGCATCTCAGTAGGAATGGAATCAAGAATTCTTGTTAAGACTCTCTGTCGGCTGAACCAAGAAAAAATTGCTTTAGCTTGAGACCAAGTGAGAAGTAGTCTAGAATGCCTACAAAAGCTGTCATTAAGAGTGTGCAAGCCTCAATGATATTACTTAAGGGCATGAACCCAGGGCACTTGGGAAAGTAGTACATCATGAAAAATTGATGAGAAGAGACCACTAAATATTTTGGTCATTAATGGAAAGCCCATTACATATGCCATACCATTCCCAGATTAAAAAGGGTTTGATAAATTCCTAGGATTTGCATATGCTTTTGACAACAAAGGTGCCTACAATCTTGACCAGGGCTTTGAGAATGAGTATAATGTGAAAATCCAGCCCTTTGCCAAGTTTTTCGCCCTTGAGGGGAACCTTGGCAAATACAGTTGCAAATAAAAAATTTCCAAGCTTCGTTGCCAGTGCAGGCCCAAATGATCCACTTGGCAACTAGTGTAGTCCCTTAGCGGCTAATGTCAATCAACCCAAGCCCACCAGAATCCCTAGGGAGGTAACAATATTCCCAAGAAACTTTGTGAAAACCTTTACCAAGCTCCGAGTTAGCCCAAAAGAAATTCTTCCTTCTTTGTCATTCTGCTTATGCAAGAGATATGGACAAGAGCTAATGTCGGGGAATTTTCCAGATCCCATCCTCCCACTACGTAGGAGGTAGGGAGTGGTGGTGGGAGCCCCAGCCACTGTGATGCACGGACCATTGTGGGGAACACTAACCACCGTGGTTGACAGGGCTTTGTCGATGCTCGGGTTGCCGCCTGGGAGAGACATGACGGTGGGTACGTTCATTCAAATGGCCCCGGCCATGGAAACCTCTCAAATGAACACTCCCAGAAGGGGAGCTGGGGGATCTCGTGCCACAGTGCAAGGAGAATTGGCCTGATGATTCAGAATTTTCTAGAGGTGCCACACTTCCAACTAAACCTTGTGGGCCTTGTCCTGGATCTGTAAGAACACATTCAAAATAAGCATGGCCTTATCATAATACGAAAGAAAGCAAGAAACTGTGGAATTAGCAAAAATAGTGGAATTGCATTCGTTCCATATATAAAAAATGATCTCCACTATAAAAGTATTCCACACTTGCCACAAAGCATGGGAATGGAAATAGAATCCCCAAGCAAAACATGTTTCCAAAGAAACGGAGCTGATTGAAACGGCTGAAAAAAATTGTGGATCCAGTCCCAAATAGCCTGAGCTTTTAGGTAGTGCCAGAACAGATGCCTTAAGCGTCTCAATATGCCCACAAAAAGGGCAAAGCTAAGGAGCAATCACGTAATGAGCTAATCTGTGCCCAATAGGGAGGCCTTGAAAAAGCAGGCACAAAGCAAAGAAGGCTAGCTTGGGCTAAAGGATGGCCTTATAAACTATGTGAAATCTAGCTTCCCAGGAAGAACATCTAGAATTGATGGACCACCTGGAGTTTAGCAAAGCCACCATTGGAAACCTAGGGGTGAGAAGAGCATACCCTTTGCCTGGGGAGTAATTTAAGAATGGGATATCTGGAAACCCATTTCCAATCCTTCCACGAAGGACCGAGAAAGACAACACCCACTTTGTGAAGCATCTCAGTAGGAATGGAATCAAGAATTTCTTGTTAAGACTCTCTGTCGGCTGAACCAAGAAAAAATTGGCTTTAGCTTGAGACCAAGTGAGAAGTAGTCTAGAATGCCTACAAAAGCTGTCATTAAGAGTGTGCAAGCCTCAATGATATTACTTAAGGGCATGAACCCAGGGCACTTGGGAAAGTAGTACATCATGAAAATTGATGAGAAGAGACCACTAAATATTTTGGTCATTAATGGAAAGCCCATTACATATGCCATACCATTCCCAGATTAAAAAGGGTTTGATAAATTCCTAGGATTTGCATATGCTTTTGACAACAAAGGTGCCTACAATCTTGACCAGGGCTTTGAGAATGAGTATAATGTGAAAATCCAGCCCTTGCCAAGTTTTTCGCCCTTGAGGGGAACCTTGGCAAATACAGTTGCAAATAAAAAATTTCCAAGCTTCATTTCCCGTGCAGGCCCAAATGATCCACTTGGCAACTAGTGTAGTCCCCTGGCGGCCAATGTCAGTTAACCCAAGCCCACCGGAATCCCTAGGGAGGCAACAATATTCCTAGGAAACTCGGTGAAAACCTTTGCCAAGCTCCGAGTTAGCCCAAAAGAAATATCTGAGAATTTTTTCCATCTTCTTCTAGGAGGCTTTGGCCGGCACCCAAAATGAAGAATAGTAAACATGCGTGGAAGCCAAAATCTTGGAGCAAATCTGAAATTTTCCTGCCAACGAAAGGTGATTAGTAATCAAGTACTCCAACTTGTGGGTGACCCTGTCAATAACATACTGCCAAAGTTGACTGGTGGCAACATCAAAAGAAAATGGGATACCCAAAAATTTAAAAAATTCTCCATGCTAGATGTACTTCCAGTTAAAACGATTAATCCAACTCGGATTTGGGAGAAAAGATTGCCGGAAGCATTGGTTCTTTCGTCATTGGATACTGGAACTTGAAGCTAAACAATACATGTCCAAACATTGCATGACATTGTTGATATTAGTTTCTTCCTCTAGGAGCATGAGGAAGGAGTCATCTACAAAATTTCCATTGATAACCTGAAGGGGAGTTGGGGAAGCAAGCGAAATTCCACACACAAGCCCTTGGTCCCGAGCATGGGCAAGGAGAAACCCAAAACCTTCAGTGGTAAGCACATAAAGAGTAGGTGCTAAAGGACAACCTTTCCTAATAGAGTGGAAAAGCCCAAACTTCTCAGAAGAATGACCATTTACAGATAGAGAGGTAAAGGCATCAGGAAAAATCATTTTGACAGAGGCACTAAAGATTGAACCGAAGCCCAACGCTTCAAGAATCACCAAAATGAAATGCCATTCAATCGTGTCGTAAGCTTTTTCAAATTCAATTTTGACAAACATGGAAGATTGCTTAGCCCACTCCATGCCTTCCAAAACAACTAATATATTATCTAGAATGTACCTACTCTCTATGAAACTAGTCTGCTTAGGACTGATGATAACTGGCAAGATGGGCCGAAGCCGAAGAGCTAAAGCATTAGCTATGATCTTGTATGAGACATTGATTAAGGTAATCGGCCACCAATTTCATATGAGCTTTGGGTCTCCCGCTTTAGGGAAAAACTTTATGTGACCATGATTAATAAGGGCACTGAGGGACCCTGAGTGGAGAGCTTCGAGATAGACTTGCAGCAAGTCCCAGCCCACCATGTCCCAAAGGGCTTTTTAGAACTCACAAGGAAAGCCATCCATGCCAAGAGCTTTATCATTGGCCATGAGGGAGACAACTTCATATAAATCCTCTAAGGTAAGTAGTCTATCACAGACAACCCAGTGTGCATGTGAGAGTTTGCACGGAACAACCAAGAGGCATTTAACAAGCGCGGCTTGTCACTCAGGAGACTCCTCCTGAGCTTTGGAAACCTGAACATAGTGCCTAACAAAGGCTTGGACCATCTGAGGAGTTTCTGTAATCCGAGCACCAACATCAACAATAGCAGAAATTTGTTGGTTCATGCGCTTGGCTTTGAGTTGCTCATAAAACTCTATGGTGTTACGGTCTCCATTTTTAAGCCAGTGCAACCGAGCTTTGATCTAGGCACCCCACACCGTGTAATCATCAGCAATGCGGATTTGCTGCCACAATTTAGCAACTTGGATTTGTAGAGCCACATTGAAAGGAGCCTGGGAAAGCACCACCGTGGAGGGTCTCAGCTCGACGGAGGTAGTGGAGTAAGCTCGCCACCAAAATTTAGTGAGCTGGACACCGTACATCTAGAGGAATTTAGTTATCCGAATTATAGCATCATTCCACCAGCTTATCCATCCAACCTTACCAAAAGGGCAAGGTGCAAGGTTCCAGCGAATGTGTGCCAAAGTGGGGTCATGATGCAATAAAGCAGTATTTAAATAAAACTACATTTTTTTAATCTTCAGCAGCTGAAAAGTCCATTCAATACAGAACTGGATCGGAATGTGGTCGGAAAGGACAACGGCCAGAAAAGAATAACAGCTAGAAAACTTAAAGAAAGGTTGTAAAGAAATCATTGCATGATCCAGCCTTTTAAAAACCTGATCTTGGCTATTTCTAAGATTAGACCAAGTGTACCATGGTAGCGTGTTGGTGTGACGTGAAAAATTGGGATCATAAAACCCAAATTTATTGTGCATGTAAAACCAAGCCTCCCTTTCATCAGCTGGCCACCTCATGGGTAAAAGGACCAATTTATCATTGGGATGCTCCACCATATTAAAATCCCCATTAATCAACCAATGCTCATTTGGAAGGTCGTCAGCCACCCACCTCTAAAGTGTCGTCCTTTCTGACGCGTCATTAGGTGAATAAACATTGATAATCCCAAAGGAGAGATTTTCAATATTGACTAGCACCCAGAGAATACGGTTGTCAGGGTCACATCCATCATTGATGTAATGTGGCTGCCATTTTAGACTAATAAATGTGATCATTCCACCTCTTCCAGTAGCATGGTTGCTAGAGATAGCTAAACCATTAGGCCGAATAGTCCTGGTGATAGAATCAAGTAAACAACTTGAAACTTTGATTTCCTGTAAATAGAGAATATCCATATCCAAAAAGCTTTTCCTAAAATCTCGCACAATGTATTTGTGAGTGGAGTTTGTGAGACCCTGAACATTCCATGAGTAGAAATTCATGAGGAAACATTGTCAAGATGCATCTTTGAGTCTAGCTCACTCAAACCATCAAGGGCCCCAAAATTGTTCTGCAAAAACCGTTGCTAGTTAACTAAAAAAAAATCAGACAGTTGAGTAGCCCGCTGGCTGGTAGGGCTATACTCCCCTTCCTTGCGATTGCGAGGAGGGCTGTGAGAACGTTGAATAGCCTGCTTTCGTGGAGAAATCACTTTGTTAGGTATGAGTAATGGTTGAAGGCTACCCTCATGCTGCAAAATAGCAGGATGAGAGTTTGAGGCCAAAGGTGCCAATTTACATGAAGAACCAACCATACTACTAGCCAATACCTTCATGTGAGCCAGAGGCAACTTGGTAACCGAAGGTTGCTTTAGAGCTGAGTTGGAAGCATTTAAAGGCACCTTTCCGGCTTGAGTTGCTGAACCATGTTGCGAAGGCCCGACATGAGTAGCCTTCTTCTTGTTTGTTTTACGGCCACCCACAGTGTGCCAACCCTCCTCTTCAAGTTGAGGGCGGGGATCACCCATGGGCTTTGAAGCGGCACAGCGAGTGGCCAACAAGGGATAGTCCCTAATTGTATGCTCAGAAGATTGACATTGAAAACAAGTATTCGGAAGGTTGATGTATACCACCTTCTGAGCAAAAGATACATCACCAACCTGAATGGCAATCGATTCTTTCAAGTCCTTTGAAAGATCCAGTTCAATGCAAACCCTCTTTTGCGGACAAGCTGCAAAGAACCTAGAAGGCTCTGTGTAAATAACACGGTCGAGAGTGGTAGCAATACGCTCTAAGAAATGCCAGAAAGGCATAGGAAGCCTTGGGAATTCAACCCAAACGGGGACTTTAAGAGCCGTCTAGTAAGAGACAACAAATTCTCTGGTCCAGGGTGACAAAACCAATAGGGAGCTTCTAACATACCAGGTTTGCCACTTATGCAAAATAAGAGAAGCATGACTAGGGTCAGCAAATCGAAGGCAAAAATAACCACAGGTTAGATTTTGGACCTAGGTTTACAGCGAGTTCATCTGCAGTGAGAGATCTATCGCTTTTCTAGAGCCTCACCGCTTAGCAGCTTTAAATATGACTTCGCACGACTCTTGTCCAGTTGTTTCATATCTTTAATTTTACATCACAGTCAAACAGATTTGACTCCTCAATCCTTCCTTGGCATGATGTGTACGGTTCCTTTTGGGATGGTAAGGTAATTGGAATAAAAGGAATCTACCACTAAGAATCTATTTTTATCTTATCTGCAAAGCTCCTTTTGTCTTTTTCTGAAAAATCTAACTTTAACTTTACATGCATCATTCGTGATAATTGAGTAACTATGGTCTTGTACATGCAATATCTCCCTTTAACCATGATGAAATATACCTTTTATGAAATGATTAATTACAAATAAGCGAAAATACCACCCTTCACGTGGACATAAGAAAAAATGGGGTAATTATTTTATTCCCCCTTATGTAATGTTTACCATGAATAATCATTAAAATAATGATATTCCCTCTCAGCAAAGGAAAAACATAACCCTCCCCGTATGATGATTAACTCGCGGTAACGCTAAAATAAACCATGGTAATCGATTTTGAGCTCCAAGTTAGGGCACAAAACGTAATTCTCTTTTCATTTTCGCATATGAGATTTTCAGAACTTCTGGAAAATTTTCTTTGATAGGAGACTCTACCATTATTCTCACTTCAATGGTCTAGTTTGAGCTCCTCTGTTTCTACCTGGTTTGCAATGGTCGCCATGGCAAGTGGATTGATCTCAACTGCGAGAATCGTGGCTGGTAAGCACTGCTTTTAGCTTTGAGAAGGTCAATTTGCATCCCTGAGCCGCCATTTTTGAAAGTATGGAACTGGTTTGCACTATTTTTCCACACTTTTCATCCATCGAGCGTTTCTTAGTTCTAGATGAGAGAAACTCGATTTGGGGTGAGGTAATTCTCTCTCTTTTTTTGAATCACCAAACTAGATGTGAAGGCTATGGTTCGAATCTCAGACTTGATCATTTCCAGCCATCAATCTTCAGGTAAATCGAGATCCTTTGTATTTCCTGATTTTTTAGCATTATGGACTCGCTAGGTTGATTTAAAGTCTCTTGTTGTTTTCCATGGAGCCATTTGATTTTTTGAGCTCGATTTCGAGCCATCATTTCTTCTGCATTTTGATTGTAAAACCCCTTACATTTTTTATGTTTATCGTCATTGTAGAAGGCACACGAGTTCTGATTCGTTTCTTGGTTGCTTTAATAGTTATTGCTCCATGGAAAAATGAAACACTCTCTACTTAAAATGTAATAACTTATCTGAAGAAGGAAAAATGCCTCGGCTTTTGTATATGAACTCGACATTATTGTTATGTGCCATCATTTATTTTCTGGGTACTGCCATTTCCATGTTTCAGTTCTCTGTGTCTAAGAATTTGCCTTTGTATTGCTATGAATAGCTCTGTTATAGGTTATACGAGTTTGGTATGCTTCTTTTCATTCAGCTTCTGATTTTTTCTGCAAGATTCATGTTGCACAAGTTGGGGTTTCATTCCTATTACCATTGCTCTGTTTTATCATCAAACCATTTGCCTTTCTATACTGGTTGCGTTCACTTAACTCGTGCTTGATCTCGATAGCTTATTTTTTACTTCGAATCTGCCCTGAAGTTTGCCATTTTTCAAATATGATTTGGCTTTTTTCTTCATTTACGAGTGTTATTCGCCATTGCAAAGGTAAAATCTATGATTTTTTATCTGTACTTTTCTTTTGATAAATTTTTTATGCACATGACAATGTCAAAGATAATTCTATCCACATTTGACTGTTCTATGCTCCAGAAAACAAACCTTAAAAATACTTAAACAGTGTACAGTGTAGGCTCTGAAAGATAATTAACCAACAGAAATTTTAGCAACTGAATCATTTTCCTCAACTTTCCTTCCCGCAGCAAATTTAGAAAAACAAATTTACAACTATATTCATCAGATGTCTCATTAAGCCTTGCTTTTCTTGCATATTCAGGGTCAATGTAACCAATAGTTGTTTTCTGGATAGTTGTTTTTTCAAAAAGTTATGTGAGCAATTGTAACTTTCATTCCTTCCTTGAGCTCGCTTTTCTCTTTACGAACTGTGTAAACAAAATATTTTGAGTTTGAAATCTGCCACTTATGATGTTATATAATCATAATTTCTAGATTCGAAGACTCTATGCATACTGAATAGTTCCTTGAAAAGTTGAATTTCTTTCGATCTTTAATGAACTACAAATTTCACTATGCTATATGTTTTCTTGATAACAACACCTTGTTGCTATAAAACAAGAGCACTTATATATTTGTTTTCATGGATAAAGGACACTTTAGATTTAAACAATAGCCACAATCCTTGTTGTCAATGTTATATTTTGAATGTTGGCTCCCAAGCTTAGTGAAGCTTTGATGTTTGTTTACAACATTAGGGGAGAGGACCCTATAACCGAGCGGGTACCAAAACATGTACATCTCTTTTCACCATAGGTTGTTGACAAAAGCACCAATAGTTGTTCAATTTTTGGCTAATTACACTTTTTAAGAGTTAATGAGAATGTGACACATAGGGCGCTCGGTCATTGGTCCCTCTTTCAAATGCTTTATATTGATTTTCTTCATATTAAATCAATTCAAAAACTATTTTTCCCTCCAAATTAACACGCGAAACGAAAATGTCAATATGGCACGATCATACACTACACGATGGTATAATTTTTTTACGCTACCGACATACCTACATATATTTGTGTGCCCCTAAAGTTAGGTGCACGGTTATAGGGTCCTCTCCCTTACCTGATTTGGATCCTCCTATATGTCTTTCATACTTCTATCCTAAGTCACCAGGTTCGTGTATGTGTTGATAAAATTTGGGGAAAAAATTCATGATTAAATTCGGCTGTTATAATTTTCATTTTTTAAAAAAAAGATATAAATACACAAATTACTAATATATAAACCTTGATAGTTACTAATATATACAAATTACTAATTACTAATTACTAATATATTAATTACTAATTTACGTTTATTAATTATCAAAGTTAAACTATTTAAACTTATTAATATTTTAATAATAGTTTTGATGTATATTATATAAACTATTAATAAGTCTTCATATTAGTAATGATATAGTATACATCTAAACTATTAGTAAAATATTAATATGTAACAAATCAAATAAGAACTCAACTTTAAAAATATGGAAGTAACATTTAAAATAAAGAAAATAATGAGAGAATAATAAACAAAATAAGAAGAAAATTACAATAAACTGAAAGCGGTGCTTTTGCGAGATCTTGAACGATATGGAAATTCGAACGATAAACTCCAGATTTGCTCGACCTAGTCCAGTCTTCTGTGGGTTGTGTTGTTATGAGACGTGCATAAACAAACATCCACGCAACTCCTAGAACCCCTCCTTCATAGCATACGACATGGACACCTGCTGTCAGTGTCAGCTGTAGAAACTCTCCTCCATGGCATATGACTAGGACACCTATATAAATCCTCACGAACTGCAATGAATTCAGGTGAACGTTTTGCTGCTAGATTTTAATCGCATAATTTCAAAATTTTATGTAAAAATTCAGTGAACCTTGTGACATAGCTTCTATTTGAAGATGTATGAGAAATGATTTCTTAAAACTGTTGTAATTAGTTCATTAAACCTTAAAATTACTTTGTGTATTTAAAGCTTTGACCCCATATTTCTTTTTTAAAAGCCTTAGCAAAATTTACTTCCATCTGATCTTCAATCAATGTTATACCTCTTTGTTTGTCACGAGAATGCATATTGAAAATCATTCATTGTGAAATCTCCTCATGAAGTTGTATCTTAAAAGTGCATTTTGGAGCTTCATTTTGCAAACTGAAATGCAATGGCGTTTTGGTCTAACTATTCTTTATGAGTAGTCTTGTAAAAGCAATTTTTAAAGTCCTTGGACTTGAGACTTAGTTCTATACCATATTCTTATTTTCAGATTATTGCACTCATTACTCTTACTGAAAAGCACATATGGCTTTAAACCTGTATCTCATACATTTCTCTGTCATGATGGAAGCCTGTTATACCTTGCTTATCTTACTCAAATTGGTTGCAATCTTTACCAAGCTCTTATAATATCAATCTTTCTTCATAAACTTGCTTGGTTGAAATTGATAAAAACATGCAAGGATATATGAAATTTATATGTACCTTTTTTGTAAAGCATTTATTTCTTGTACATCATTTTTTCTTTTGCTTTGGAATGAACATATGTAATTGAAACTCTCTCAAATGCTTCCTAGAAGCTTGATCAAACTATGTACTTTTGAATGCATGTATTTCTATTGTTGTAGTCTAATTCCTTCAAAGTGGAAAGATGTACTTTCATATGTACCCTGCACATCTGAAACAATAGTTATAAAATAGATAAAGGCTAAAAGACTTTCTTTTACTATTGATTTTTTCTCTTGACATGCTTCTGAAAATTATATTCCGCTCTTGTATGCCTTTTTGTACTTTCTAATTTTCAAGTATATTGTTAAGAAAGTCCATTTGTCTAAAATTGTGAATACAATAGAACCAAAAAATCGGAGCTCTAACAATTGTTATTTCTTCTTTCAGGTACCTATGGAGGACGGAGAAGAAGAGAAAAAATAACAACTAGAAGCCGAAGACCACAAGAAAATCCATTGAATAGGCAATGATGGATTTTCCCTTCTCTTTTATTCATAGCTTTATACACATATACTTTCTTTTCATGTACTTGATTTCAGAGTTATTCCCACGGCTTGTGTGGGTCCATTGCACTTTCAATTTATGAAATAAATGAAAACATCCTATTGTAATGAGTTGTAAATACTTCTTTTCACATTATTTTTTGTTAACATGATGTTAAATGAATTCTTTGCAACTCATACACACTAGGAAATTTTCACTTAATCGTAATTAATGAACTCAAAAAAACTTGATAAAATTGAACTGTGAATAGAAGATACGCAGCAACATACTTTATTTTCTGAAATGGACTGTCTCTGTGTAAGTTTTGGACTATCCACCTTTGATATTTTTTTATCTTTCCCATCTGTGTCAAGGTCTTGAATTGGTCCCTGAGGGGCTAATGCACAATCATGATAGAGATGTCATCTAGAGAGATAACTTAGGTGGAAGGTTGACATTCCAAAACCAACATAGTGGCAGTTCATACCTCTTTTCCCTTTAGTTAGGACCCTTAAACCAATCCCTTCAATTTGAGAAACAAAGTTTCAAGTTGACCTCTCAGACAGGTGCGAGAAATGTCAACGGTTGTCTTTTTTTCAAATTAGTTATTCCTCAATATTCTCAAGTAGGTAAATCTATATATGACCAAAAATTAAACGTTGTGTTCTTTCAATAGAACACACAAGAAACTGATTTAGGAGGATGCAAGCAATGAATGAAAGAGTAATGTTAAATTCATCCATGTTGTTTGGAATTTACAGCTCTATGTGAATGATATGATTAGTTTGATATTTTGCAGACAACTGAGTTATTGCATTTATTTTTGTTTGGAAACCACCCATTACATAGATATCAAAATCTCTGCCCATGATAAACTGGAGATTACACATAGCTAATTTACACTTGATGAGTAAACGTATATCTATATCAAATCCTTCCTTTAGCTAAGAAGCCACAATTAGTGGGCATCCTGTAATGACCCGCTGGGCAACGGTTTCTTTTCCTTTTGCTACCTACCTCCATTGCCACCTTGGCCTCCTCCCAACCACCCGACCTGCCAACGATTATAGTTGTCTTGTCTATCCTTGCGCGAGGAATGGGTGGAGTCCCGTTTTTCTTTGCCATGATCTCTTTTTGATCCTCTTTCAATGCGTATAGGTGGAGTGTTCGATGCATTCTTCTTGAGCTGCATGTGGAGTGGGTGAGAGGCCAGCAAAACTTGCTCTGTCCAAGTGTTTTCCATTTTGGTTCCTCCTTGGGTGCCTTCCCTGCTGGCCGCGTGAGTTTGTATGGCCGTTTTAGATGAAGCTTCAAGCTAGCAAAGCAGATGTGTTGCCTTCATTTCCTTCCTTGACTGTTGCGAGGATGGGCATGGGTTCTCAAAATCGTGCTGTACAGGTAGCTTCAGTGGAGCGCAGAACTGATCTTCTCCTGGGAGTGCCGTGAGGAAGTGCTTGGCTTTATGCAGCAACTACAGGGTAGAGAAGTAAACGTATCCCAAAAAATTAGTGGCCCCAAAGAGAGCTAAGTGTGACAGCTGCTGCAGGGCGAGCCCAAGGAATAGTTGGTGTTGATCCTGATGTTCTGGTTGCACGCGACCACAGTCGTGATCAGTGGTTGAAAAATCTTGCAGTTGTAGTAGAAGAATGAGGTAAAGCTTTAGTTGAGTTGTCTTGCCTTTTCTTTTTGGAAGTCACTTCTGTCCAGGTGGTGAAACTAACATGGAAGAAGCTCGATCAAATCTTGAGGCAAGTTTTGCAAGTGAGGCTGAGATTTTGTTCACTACTTTTTCTAATACTGACCGGAAGTTTTCCAGTGCCTAGCCATGGGTTAGATATGGTGGTTATAGTTGAAGCCACAAGTTGGTGAAGTAGCATATTACCTCCTCTTCCAGGGGCGCTGTGAGGTGTGTTCTTGTCGGGGATCCATAGCAGAGCCCTGCCATAGTGTTCAGCCAGACTGCAGGCATGTAACAGTAAGGAAGAATCCCTTTTTGAGTGCCTCTAGCAAGCAGGTTGTCCAACTTTGTTGTTTTCTGTTCTGTATCTCTGCATCCTCAAATTCAGATTCTCCTGCAAGATATTTTTATCTAAATTGACTTTGTGACAATGAGGGTGTTACCAGCAGACCTGATGAGATTTATTGCAAAGATTTTCTATGGAAACCTTTCTGTTTGTTTCATGATGCAACCCGTGGAAGAGGATCTCATTGAGGCGGATCTGTTCCATTTCAGTGTATCCATGAAGCACAATTTGCTTTGCAAGTATGAACTTGTCAGGAGATCTATGCAATGTTGGAGAAAATGTCTTGGGAGAACTCTAGTCCCAATGCAGGATTCAAAACATACTCTGTTACAGTCCGGAGAAGATTACCTGATTTCTTACACTCTATCAATCTCAGGCATGTCAAGTTGGGCTACCATTATTTTATTAGAAACGCTCTTTATTTCTTTGTTGTCCCTCTTCTGCTGGTGTTATTCAGTGCAGAGGTTGAAACATTGGGGAGAAATAATTTATGGAGTTCTTGAAAGAAGCCGTGCAGAAGCAGTGATGGTGATGTTTGGTGCCTTGGATGAACTGTTGAGAAAAAACAGCGTGAGGCCCAAGGATATTGGGATTCTTGTGGTGAACTGCAGCTTGTTTAATCCAACTCCATCCCTTTCTGCCATGATTATCAATCACTACAAGATGGGAGGCAATATTATGAGCCTCTTCAATGAGTCACTAGGTTGGCAGGCATAAAGTTTCTTGTTGGAATTATCACACCTTACAAGCTACAGCTGTAATGTTTACACCGAGAGTTTGATGCTGCCCCAAATCTAATGAAGGAAAAGGATTGTGTTTCAATACGGTAGATGCCTTTCAGAGCTAGGAGCGATGTAATAATTATGTCTTGTGTTCGAGATTCAAACCATGGTCGGTGTTTAGCTTTCTAGTGCAAGTGCTCTCGGACTGAGTGGTAAGCAGTTCGACTCTCCCCCCACCAAAGCAGTTGCATTGAAGCAATCTAGTGTTTGTACAGCCACCTATTGCATTCTTCTAGTCGTGCCTTCAAAAGGGAATCCTGGTCTGGTATATTGCAAGAAAAGACCAATGAAGCAGAGGATAAAGCGGAAGGCGTGTGGCTGTAGCAGTCCCTGCTGGATGTTCACGACTGGTGGATGCGTTAAAAAAGGCAAGATAGACTAACCATATACATAATATGCTAGTATCTAATAAACCTCTTGAAATGAAACTTTTTCTTTCTAGAAATTGGTTTGAATCTGTAATTTTGTGGATTTGTGTTCTATATATGGTTAACAATTTGTTACTTCTGGATTTTCCTCTGTTGGTTGTTCTTGTTGATGTGATCAAACCCATTTATATATAAAACAAACAAAGGTTCTTAGTGTATGCTTTGATTGATCATATGAAAAATATATATATATATACATATAATTTTAAAGTTACCTCCTTCTGCAAAAATGTCGTTGTTTCTTTTGTGAACCTGGGTATGTAATCACCCCTAGAACATTATAGCTTTGACTAGTATCGGGCTCCTATTATGTTATTTCCCTGGAGGAAAAATATACAGTTAAATTATTATTATTATTTTTATGATAAGATTGATTATGCACTTCGTGTATTGTGCAAATTATTAGGGCTTTTGGAAATTATAAGTTCAATATATATGCTTGTTAAGAAGGAAGTTTTGGACCGAAAAATGTCCTGGGTTGATAGAAGGGCATAAATTATTGACAAAACCCTATTTAATTCTACTCTTTCTATGAGTAAAATTTGATAAAATTAATGACCTTTATGGTGTTAAGATATGGTATGTTGATGATTCCTTGTGTGATCGATTTAATTATGTATGGATATAATGCCTTGATGGAGTAAGGTAATATATTTCACGGTTCGTGAAAGTTAAGGTTTTCATCAACTGCTTAAGGTAACATGAAGTTCCTTAATTTAGTCAAACTTGTTTTGTACTTCCTTCTTGATGAGTGACCTTTCATTGCAAATTTAGAATGATTGTGATGGAAGGTCGTGAATATATTTTGTTGTCAAAAAGGGAAAAGAAGCTATGGAATAGTTTGTTTATGTGTTGAACGTAATAATTGTAATTACATCGTTATAGAAGTTCGTTATTGGAGGATATCTATCTTCAATGGTATATTATGTGTTTAATCATTGCATAGGTTACCATAAATTTAGTGATAAGATGTAAATTAAGGAGAGTTGAGAGACCTTTTTCTTTGTATACATCGTTTATGATATTAGAAAGTGAGTTGACATCGGAAAATTTCAACCAAGTCTAGATTCATGTCTATGTTCCTCTAGAACGGGAGGGTTATAAATCTAAAGTATTATGAAAATTGCAAGGATGTGTTTAGAATGCTAGATTGCCTACTCAACTTGGGTATTAATGAGGCTTGTTGCTATTCCGACCCTGGTTATGTTCAGTAGGTAGGCTGTTAGGCAATGCCTATTCCAGACATTCTTACCATCCTTCCTCTCATCCTTATTAGCTATGAAGTCACTTATTACCTAAGATATAATGGTTGTGGGTTTCAATATAAGATTTTCATCCTTTAAACCTTTTGATTACATGATGGAACTTTTGTTAGCAAATTAATACATTTGTGTTATTGTTTGTTAGTGAACAGTTTCATAACTGTTTCTTCCACGCGTTTCTCCCTCTCATCCTATATAATGGCGTGAGCTCTGTATCATTCAATGAGAAAGCAATATAAACAATTTCTTTGGAGCTCTATCATTGGTATCGGAGCAAGTTTGAGTGCCTGTCCCGCAAGTTTGAGTGCCTGTCCCGCATGTTTGAGTGCTTGTCCTACGTTTCTACTGTGCGTGCGTGAAGGAGTCCCGTTTTTGCTGAGCGTGGAGCGTTTTTACTGTGCGTGAGTTCGTGGAGACTCAGCAAAGAATAGGAAGCGACCTGCATTGAAGTGGAGTGACTAGTCTTTTGGCGTTTTGTACTCCTTGCTAGCGAGGAGATTCAAATCCAGCCTGCCTACCTACGTTGAAAGTTGAAATTTGCATACATGTATTGAAGAAAACAGTTTTTGGCGTATTGTTCGTGCTATGTGTGGAGGAGACTGGTGCGCCTTTTTTGCTGTTGAGAAATGTGAGGAGACTCAACCTGCTGTGCCCCAAACGTGTTTGTTGTTATTTGCTAGTTAGAAACGTGGGGAGCAAAATATTTGTTTGTTGTCCTCTGTCTGCTTTGGAGAAACGTGGGGAGAATTTGCTGTGCGCTGGAACGACCAAGGGAGACTCGTGCACTTGCTGGCGTGGAGGTGAACCCAACGTGAAACCCCTGTATGTGTGAACAAAGCCGGGAAATTACAAAGCAGTGTGTGCGCATATGTCTCAAATTTCCGATGCACAAAGCACCGCGAGCAATGCACCAAATATTTGGGCATTGAATGACAACGAAGACACCACTGGGCTATTCTTTGCCTTGGTCAACGAGCTACACAACACTGGGAACATTCTCTTTGACGAGATTGTGCGCCGAGGACTGTTGGAATACTTTTGGTTCGACGTTCGATGTCAAACACGGCGGATTCGTGCAGAACTTGAACGTGGTTATGATGCAAATGACAAACGCGAAATAGAATGCCCACAGGAGCGTCAACGTCTCACTGCATGAGCCTATAGAGCCCATCTTCGGGACAGATTCCTTCAGTAAGCATTGTAGCCATTTTTGAAAAATAAATAAATAAATAAAATACATTTTTGAGTTTTTGAAAATGTCTGCTCCAAAAATATTGCTATCCAATGCCCAACTCTTGAAAGGGCCAAATTTCGCCGCATGGAAAACCAAAATGCGAACAATTCTTCAATTTGAAGATCTTTGGGGGATTGTCTCTAGCAAAGACGCCCCTCCCACAAACGATGATCTATTGGAAAAATATGAAAAGGCTGATGCGAAAGCACTAATGCTCATCACCCTCAGTCTTTCTGATGAGGTGCAGCCATACATTCGGGAAGCAATTGCTTCTTCTCAGGCATGGAGCGCATTGTGTACCATCTACGAAGCTAAGAATCTGACGACAAAGTTGCAACTTCAGAAAAAGCTTCATACGATGAGTATGCATGATGGTGAATCAATAGAAGCCTTCTTGCTGCGTGTAGCTGAGTTACGTGCATAACTCTCTGCACTCGGTGAACCAGTGGATGACAAGTTGTTAGTCCCGCTCACCCTGTGAGCTCTTCCTTCCAGGTTTTGGACACTGATCACCACGTTGACAATCACTCAATAGGAGGTGAGTTTTGCAACCTTGGTGAATTATCTCCAGCAGGAAGAAGCCATGCAAAACGTACAAGAAGCCTTCGAAGACAAGGCTCTCATCACGAGGCAAAAACATAAGCCTCGGAAAGGGAAATCAGCCCCCCAAAATCAGAAGCAGCATGCTCAGCAGCCATCTTCACAGCGGCCACCACAGCGGCCACCCCAGAAGCAGCATAATCACAAGGCGGATCGATGGTGCCACATTTGCTCCACGGATACGCACACGAATGTGAACTGTTATTACAATGGTCGTAAGTATGGAAATTCTGGTGAAGAGAGCACTTCTGGCCGAGGATATTCCAAGAAATCCTGATGGCATGCTCGTAATCAGAGACAGAAGGGCCACATTACTGCTCAGCAGGATGCCACCTCCGATGAAGAGGTAACAGATACGACTCATTCTGACATTGTTCTAGTCTCACAGACTTCGCAGCCGTCATAAGATGTCTGGTTGATTGATTCAGGCACCAGCAAACTCATGACTGGCAACAAGAAGTTGTTCCATACTCTGAGTGACCGGCCCACTGGAGATCGGATCACCATTGCAGACAATCAAGAGTATATTGTAGCAGGGATTGGTGATGTCATCATTCCTCTTGGAACACGAAGATGTACACTCACAAAGGTGCTCTATGTTCTAGGTTTGACTTCAAATCTTTTGTTTGTAAGTCAACTTCTTAACCATAGAATGCAGGTTGAATTCTTTGTTGAAAAAGGGGTCAAGTCCTGCATCATTTCCCAGGGAGAGTCAGTCATTGCTCAAGCATTTCTTAAGGGCTGTCTATTTGCACTAGATGCGGTCACTTCATCTAGCGTTTCTCTCTCTGTATCAACGGCAGAGTCCACTGCACTTTGGCACTTTCGATATGGTCATCTTTCTACTGGGGCTCTGCATCAACTCAGTGCGAAGGAAATGGTAAGAGGGCTTCCTCCACTCTCCCATTCCTTACCTATTTGCTCAGGATGTCTTGCGGGAAAAAAACATAGAGGTCCATTCAAACAGAGCTCTTATCTTTCTACAGAGCCTCTTCAGGTCATTCACACCGATCTGTGGGGACCCCTGCAAGCTAGCTTTCAAGGTTTTACATATTTTCAGCTCATCATTGATGATTACTCACGGAAAATGTGGGTATATTTCCTTCGGAAGTTGAGTGAGGCACTTGCAAATTTCCAGACCTTCTACCAGCAAGCCACCAGGCAGTCTGGGAAGCCTCTTCTTCTCCTCCGCTCAGATTAAGGGGGGGAATTTGTGTCAAAGAAGTTCTTAGCATACCTAAAGCAGCATGGCATTCAGCAACATTTGACTGCTCCCTATACGCCCCAACAGAATGGGATTTCCGAGTGCCACAATAGGACTGTCATGGAGATGGCTCGTTGTATGCTCTCGACCACCAAGTTAGAGGATCAGTTTTGGGCAGAAGCAGTCCAAACAGTAGTGTATTTACTCAATCGGGCACCCACGAAGATCTTGCAGAACAAGACACCGGAAGAGGTATGGACTGGTCGTAAACCTTCTATTCATCATTTGAGAGTTTTTGGTTTTACTGCATATATGCATGTTCAAGATAAGAGAAGGAAGAAGATCGATCTAAAGACACTGCCATGTCTTTTCTTGGGGTATAGTACTACCTCAAAGGCATATCGTCTCATGGATCCTGAGACGAAGAAGATCTACGAGAGTCGAGATGTGGTATGTTATGAGTCATCCATTGACTCCCTACCACACAATGGAGATCTAGTACCGACCTCGTCACATAGATTGCTCACACATCCAAATGATGAGCAAGATGATTCTTCTCAGAGAGAAGAAGAGCTGAGTGGAGACTTGTTCGTTGATCTTGGCACACTGGAAAACACATCTTCACATCAGCAGCACCAACGTCTGAAATGGGTCCAGAGTACTATTAGGGATGCACACCTGAACTCACTTCCTGGTACTTCTACGGGAGTTAGAACACGAAGTCAAGATAGACATGAGGTAAATTTTGCACTCATGAGTTCAGTTGTTGAGAGCACCGAACTTGACACTGTTTGTGAGGCATTAGACCAACCACAGTGGAAATAGGCTATGGATGCTGAATATGATTCCCTGATTCAAAATCAGACGTGGGAACTTGTCGATCTGCCTCCAGGTAAGAAATCCATTGGCTGCAAATGGATTTTCAAAACAAAATATAAGGCAGATGGTTCAATTGACAAATACAAAGCATGACTTGTTGCAAAGGGTTATGCTCAGCAAGAAGGAATTGACTATGACGAGACCATTGCACCCACTGTGAAGATCAAAACCATCAGAGTTGTATGTGCACTGGTAGCACAAAATGGATGGAAACTTCAGCAGATGGATGTCAAGAGTGCTTTTCTAAATGGTGATCTACAAGAAGAAGTGTACATGGCCTAACCTGAAGGGTTTGTAGACGAGCATCAACCACAGAAGGTATGTCGTCTGATAAAGTCTCTTTATGGACTCAAACAAGCACCTAGGGCATGGTATATAAAAATTGATGATCACCTATTGCAGCATGGATTCACTCGTAGCCCCTCAGATACAAATTTGTATATCAAGAAGGTAGGAACAAAGATTGTCATTCTGGTTTTGTATGTAGATGATCTTGTGATCACAGGAAGTTCTGACAATCTTGTAGATGATGTAAAGAATGATCTGAAGAAATCCTTCGACATGATTGATTTGGGGCTACTACACTATTTTCTTGGCTTAGAGATATGGTAGAAGAAGAATCATATCTTCGTCTCCCAGATGAAATATGCCAAGACACTCCTGGAAAAATATGGGATGTCAGATTGTAAACCAATTTCCACACCTATGGAAAAAGGTTTGCAACTATCTAGATTCCAGGATTCACCACAGGTAGATGGCACTCACTACAGGAAGCTTGTGGGGAGTCTCATTTACTTGACTTATACCAGACCAGATTTATGCAGGAGTCGAAGAAATGTCATTGGATAGCAGCAAAGCATGTGTTGAGATATGTCCGAGGTACAGTTGACTTTGGTCTAGAGTATCAGAAGAACACTCAGTTCTTCTTACAGGGATATACAGACTCAGACTATGCAGGATCTGTTAATGACAGGAAATCCACTTCAGGATATGTTTTTCATCTCGGATCTAGACCTATCTCGTGGATCAGCAAGAAGCAAACTGTTGTTTCTCTCTCATCCACTGAGGCTGAATACCGCGCTGCATGAGGAGCTGTGTGCGAAGTAATTTGGTTACGTCGCATTCTTGCAGATATAGGGATTCCTGAAGAGAAACCTCCCATCATTTACTGCGACAATCAAGGTGTGTTGAAGCTTGTGAAGAATCCTGTTTTCCATGAACGAACAAAGCATATTGAGGTTGAATGTCACTACATTCGTGAACAGGCCTTGAACCACCAAATTCAGCTCCAGTACTGCCCTACTGATTTTCAGGTTACAGATATTCTCACCAAGCCTCTCGGCAAGGTGAAGTTTGATTTGTTTAGTGGGTACATTTGTAAGAGCAATGTATTAAGGGGGGGGATGTTAGCAAATTAATACATTTGTGTTATTGTTTGTTAATGAACAGTTTCATAACTGTTTCTTCCACGCATTTCTCCCTCTCAACCTATATAATGGCGTGAGCTCTGTATCATTCAATGAGAAAGCAATATAAACAATTTCTTTGGAGCTCTATCAACTTTGTTATTACCCTCATTGTTCATTTCTAGCCTATTAGGCCTATGGCCCTACAGAACGATTCCAAAACTATATTCTTTTTGGCAACTAAGAGCGGGTCTGTTTTTTTTATCTTTTGACTTCACCTTGAGAATGTTGATTGATGGGTTACACTTTAGATTTCAATCACGTAATCTATGGGATTACATGATTGAAATCCTAATACTCTCAACTCTTGTGTCGAATCATTTAAATTTCATAGTCTTGCGTATTTGGTTGTCAAACTTTTGTAGTTTTAGAGGTATTTTCATAACTAAAACTTATGGATTTCTTCTTAGTTGATATGTTGAAAATTATATCTTGTTCCAAAAGGTTGTTAGAGGTTAGAACTTTGATCCATTTCTTGAAATAGAATGCTCCTTTCTTGGTTTTGTTAGCTAGTAGCTTATTGTTGCTATGCATAGTCTTATCTTGCTCAGTTCTCGCGAACTGACTCAGGTTATTAATTGTTGCAGATGGCTTACGTGGTTAGATGATGGAAAAACTTGTAGATTATTGCATCAATCTTGGGTTATGATGTTCCTTTGTATGAATATGTATTATGATATAAAAATTTGGAAAGGGCCTTTGGACATTTTAGAAGAAGGGTCAGTGCCTAGTAAATGTATTGTAGAGTATTGTTGTTGTAACTGTTGAAACTTTGGCTTGTTTGGTTATCATGTGAAAGATGAAATTTGATTACCGCTTGGTTATGGGATATTCTAGTGAATTTTAATCCTTAGAATAGTAGCGGGGCATGTCGCATGTTATTACTCTCTTGTTCCCTAGCCATGGTTCAATAGAGATGGTATGTCCCTTTGATTTGTGCATCATGTTGGAATGAATTGATATAACCTTATTTTGTTTCTGCAAACGGGTACTGTTAAAATTTGCTCTTGAGTTAAAATTTTGAGTTGTAAATCCTCCTAAGGCTTAGTAGCAATGAGTTTGTAAGCACTATGAAGTGAGCTGGATAGTCCTGATAAAAGTTAAAGAAAAATTTATGTATATGAACATATTAATGTAGATGTGATCTACATGATAACCTTTGAGACCTGGAACAATCAAGAGGAAACTATATTTTGTAACGAAATATGATTACTTATTATTATTTTTATTCGAGCCAAGCTAATAAATATTATCCTTTTATGGTGAAATATTAAATGACCTCATGGTGAAAGCAATGGTTAGATTTTAGAAGATGATAGGATTTAATAAGTAGGAGGGAAATCGATTAATTAAACCTTAAATCTCTCTATATCGTTTGGAATTTTTTCCTTTGTCAAACTTAATTAAGTAAAGTCTAGATGGAACATTTAGCCAATCTTGATAAACCTTTAACCTCAATAAAAGACGGATAGTAAACCATGTGACCCTGAAGCTAAAATTCTGTTGTCCTGTTCTATTAACCCATGCCTTAATTCATGGTGATATTTCTCAAGCAAGGTCAAAATTTGATCCTTAAACAAGAAGGTTATTGTTATGAACCCTGAGCGGTACTTCCCTCAATCGGAACTTATGCCTTCACCTGTGCAACAGAGGTGTGGAACATGTGTTAGTGGCTTGAATAAGATTAATTAACCTGTAAGAAATGTATCCATTTTTGAAAAATAAAAATATAAATAACATACATTTCTGAGTTTTTTTAATGTCTGCTCCAAAATATTGCTATCCATGCCCAACTTTGAAAGGGCCAAATTTTCGCCGCCATGGAAAACCAAAATGGGCGAACAATCTTCAATTTAAGATCTTTGGGGGATTTGTCTCTAGCAAAGACGCCCCTTCGCCACAACGATGATCTTATTTGAAAAGATATGAAATGGCTGAGAGGCTAAGCACTAATGCTCATCACCCTCGTCTTCTGATGAGGTTCAGGCCCATACATTCACGGTAACAATTGCTTCTTCTTCTCAGGCAATGGAGCGCATTGTTTACCATCTACGAGCTAAGAAAAAATCCTGACGACAAGTTGCAACCAAAAAAGCTTCCATCTACGATTGAGTTAGCATGAATGGTTGAATCATAGAGCCTTCTTGCTGCGTTAGCTGTATGTACGTGCAATAACTCTCACACTCGGGAAACCAGTGGGATGCAATTGTTAGTCTCCCGCTTCACCCCCACCGTGGAGCTCTTCCTGTCCCTTCCCGTTTTGGACACTGATCCCCACGTTGAACAATCACTCCATAGAGGTGAGTTTTGCACCTTGGTGAATTCTTCCAGCAGAAGAAGCCATGCAAACGTAACAAGAAAGCCTCGAAGACAAGGCTCTCATCACGAGGCCAAAAACATAAGCCGTAACGGGAAATCATCCCCCCAAAATCTAAGCAGCATGCTCAGCAGCCATCTTCACACCGCGCCACCACAGTCGGCCACCCCAGAAAGCAGCCATATTCACAAGGCGGATCGATGGTGCCAAAAAATTCCTTTGCTCCACGATAACGCACACTAATGTGACTGTTATTCCGGAATGGTCCGTAAGTAATGGAAATTCTGGTGAAGAAGCACTTCTCTGGCCGGAGGATTTCCAAGAAATCCTGATGGCAATGCCTTAATCAGAGACAGAAGGCCCGCCTTACTAACTGCTAAACAGCCAGATGCCACCAATCCAGATAAGAGGTAACAGATAGCGACTCTCTGACATTGTTCTAGTCTCGCACAAGACTTCGCAGCCCGTCATAAGATGATCCTGGTTGAATTGATTTCAGGCCCCAGCAACAAACCTCATGACTGTCAACAGAAGTGTTTGTTCCTACTCTGGAGTGACCAGGCCCACTTGAGATCGACTCACCATTGCAAGACAATCAAGATATAATTGTCACAGGGATTGGTTATTGGTCATCCATTCCCTCTTGTTGTGAACACGAAGGAGTTACACTCACAAGGTGCTCTATGTTTCCTAGGTTTTGGACTTCAAATACTTTTGTTGAAGTCAAACTGTACTTACCATAGAAGGCAATTTGAATTCTTTTTTTTTGAAAAAAGGGGTCAAGGGTCCTGCCCTCATTTCCCAGGGAGATGTCCCATTCCTTTGCTCAAGCATTTCTTAAGGGCCTGTCTAGTAGGCACTAGAATTCGGTCACTTCCTCTAGCGTTTCTCTCTCGGTCTCAACGGCAAGAGTCCCACCTGCACTTTGGCACTTTCGATATGTCATCTTTCTACTGGGGGCTTCTACATAACTCATCGAAGGAAATTGGTAAGAGGGCTTCCTAACCACCTCCCAATTCCTTAACCTATTTGCTCAGGAATGTCTTGTCTTGCGGGAAAAAAACTAGAGGGCCCATTCAAACCGATCTATTCTTTCCTACAAGCGCCTCTTCAGGTCATTCACACCGATCTTGTGGGGGGGGACCCCTGCAAGCTACGCTTTTCCATTCAGTTTTACAATATTTTCAGCTCATCATTGATGATACTCACGGAAAATGTGGGTATATTTTTCCTTCGACAAGTTGAGTGATGACACTTCGCAAATTTCCAACCTTCTAAACCACAGCAAGCCACCGGCGTCTGGCGAAGCCCGCTTCTTCCCCTCCGCATTCATATTAAAGGGGGGGAATTTGTTGTCACAAGAATTTCTTAGCAAACCTACAGCAGCATGGCATTCCAGCCAGAACATTTTTTTGACTGCTCCCATACGCACCCAACGAATGGGATTCCGAGTGCCACAATAGGACTGTGTGGAGATGGCCTCGTTGTATGCTCTCGACCACCAAGTTATAGGATCAGTTTTGGGCAGAATATCCAAACGTAAGTGTTAATTTACTCAATCGGGCACCCACCGAGATCTTGCAGAACAAGACACCCGGAAGAGGTATGGACTGGTCGTAAAACCCTTCTATTCACTCCTTTGAGAGTTTTGGTTTACTTTACTTTGCATTCATATGCATGTTTCAAGATAAGAGAAGGAAGGGGGAAGAATCCGATCACCAAAACTACTGCCATGGTCTTTTCTTTGTGTATAAGTATACATACCTCCATGCTTCGTCTCATGGGGATCCTGAGACGACGAAGGAGGTCTACGAGAGTCGATAAATGATTGTATGTTATGGAGTTCCTACGCCTTGACCGAGCCCCTACCACACAATGGAGAATCTGTACCGCACCACAGGACGTCAGCAATAGATTTGCTCACACAATCCCCAAATGATGAGCAAGTGATTCTCTCTAAGAAGAAGAAAGCTGAGTTGGAACTAATGTTCGTGATCTTGGGGCACCTATGAAAACACAATCTTCGCACATAGAGCAACAACCACCGTCTTGAAATGTGTCCCGAGTACTATTAGGGCAATGCCACCTGAACTCCGACGTCCTGGTAACATGTCTAACGGGAGTTAGAAACACGAATTCAAGATAAAACATAGGTAAATTTTGTGGGCAACTCATTATTTCGATTTGTTTGAGAGCACCGAACTTGACGCAAAAACTGTTTGTATGCAATTAGAAACCACACGTAGGCGAGATATGCTATGAGTAGATGCTAGAATATGAAATTCCCTGATTCAAAATCAGAACTGGGGACTTGTCGATGCTGTCCTTCCAGGTAAAGAAATCCAATTGGCTTGCAATGATTGTATCAAAACAAAATATATGCAAAATGTGTTCAATTGACAAATGACACAGCATGACTTGTTGAAAGGGTTTTGCCTCAGCAAAAAAGGATTGACTATGCCGAGACCATATGCAAAACCCCACTTCTGTTGAAGATCAAACCACAGAGTTTGTTATGTGCAACGGGTACAACAAAATGGATGGCAATTCACAGATGGATGGCAAGAGTTGCGTTTTCCTAAATGTTGGGATCTACAAGAAGAATGTACATGCCTACCCTGAAGGTTTTTAAGAACGAGCCATCAACCACCGAAGGTTGTTCGTCTGATAAAGGTCCTCCTTTATGGACTCAAACACGCACCTAGGTCATGGTAATAAAAAATTGAGAGGTCAACCTATCAAGCATGTATTCACTCGTAGCCCCTCACGATACAAATTTGGTATAGCAAGAGGTAGGAACAAAGATTAGGTCAAATTCTGTTTTGTATGTATTATGTGAAAAAACTTGTGATCACAGGAAATTTCTGCAGCAATCTTGGGTATTGCTGTTAAAAGAATGTCTAAGAAATCCATTCCGCCATGATTGATTTTGGGCTCAATACACTATTAGAGGTCTTGGCTTAGAGATATGGTAGAAGAAGAATCATATCTTCGTCTCCCAGATGAAATATGCCAAGACACTCCTGGAAAAATATGGGATGTCAGATTGTAAACCAATTTCCACACCTATGGAAAAAGGTTTGCAACTATCTAGATTCCAGGATTCACCACAGGTAGATGGCACTCACTACAGGAAGCTTGTGGGGAGTCTCATTTACTTGACTTATACCAGACCAGATTTATGCAGGAGTCGAAGAAATGTCATTGGATAGCAGCAAAGCATGTGTTGAGATATGTCCGAGGTACAGTTGACTTTGGTCTAGAGTATCAGAAGAACACTCAGTTCTTCTTACAGGGATATACAGACTCAGACTATGCAGGATCTGTTAATGACAGGAAATCCACTTCAGGATATGTTTTTCATCTCGGATCTAGACCTATCTCGTGGATCAGCAAGAAGCAAACTGTTGTTTCTCTCTCATCCACTGAGGCTGAATACCGCGCTGCATGAGGAGCTGTGTGCGAAGTAATTTGGTTACGTCGCATTCTTGCAGATATAGGGATTCCTGAAGAGAAACCTCCCATCATTTACTGCGACAATCAAGGTGTGTTGAAGCTTGTGAAGAATCCTGTTTTCCATGAACGAACAAAGCATATTGAGGTTGAATGTCACTACATTCGTGAACAGGCCTTGAACCACCAAATTCAGCTCCAGTACTGCCCTACTGATTTTCAGGTTACAGATATTCTCACCAAGCCTCTCGGCAAGGTGAAGTTTGATTTGTTTAGTGGGTACATTTGTAAGAGCAATGTATTAAGGGGGGGGATGTTAGCAAATTAATACATTTGTGTTATTGTTTGTTAATGAACAGTTTCATAACTGTTTCTTCCACGCACTCATTTCTTTCTCCCTCTCAACCTATATAATGGCGTGAGCTCTGTATCATTCAATGAGAAAGCAATATAAACAATTTCTTTGGAGCTCTATCAACTTTGTTATTACCCTCATTGTTCATTTCTAGCCTATTAGGCCTATGGCCCTACAGAACGATTCCAAAACTATATTCTTTTTGGCAACTAAGAGCGGGTCTGTTTTTTTTATCTTTTGACTTCACCTTGAGAATGTTGATTGATGGGTTACACTTTAGATTTCAATCACGTAATCTATGGGATTACATGATTGAAATCCTAATACTCTCAACTCTTGTGTCGAATCATTTAAATTTCATAGTCTTGCGTATTTGGTTGTCAAACTTTTGTAGTTTTAGAGGTATTTTCATAACTAAAACTTATGGATTTCTTCTTAGTTGATATGTTGAAAATTATATCTTGTTCCAAAAGGTTGTTAGAGGTTAGAACTTTGATCCATTTCTTGAAATAGAATGCTCCTTTCTTGGTTTTGTTAGCTAGTAGCTTATTGTTGCTATGCATAGTCTTATCTTGCTCAGTTCTCGCGAACTGACTCAGGTTATTAATTGTTGCAGATGGCTTACGTGGTTAGATGATGGAAAAACTTGTAGATTATTGCATCAATCTTGGTTATGATGTTCCTTTGTATGAATATGTATTATGATATAAAAATTTGGAAAGGGCCTTTGGACATTTTAGAAGAAGGGTCAGTGCCTAGTAAATGTATTGTAGAGTATTGTTGTTGTAACTGTTGAAACTTTGGCTTGTTTGGTTATCATGTGAAAGATGAAATTTGATTACCGCTTGGTTATGGGATATTCTAGTGAATTTTAATCCTTAGAATAGTAGCGGGGCATGTCGCATGTTATTACTCTCTTGTTCCCTAGCCATGGTTCAATAGAGATGGTATGTCCCTTTGATTTGTGCATCATGTTGGAATGAATTGATATAACCTTATTTTGTTTCTGCAAACGGGTACTGTTAAAATTTGCTCTTGAGTTAAAATTTTGAGTTGTAAATCCTCCTAAGGCTTAGTAGCAATGAGTTTGTAAGCACTATGAAGTGAGCTGGATAGTCCTGATAAAAGTTAAAGAAAAATTTATGTATATGAACATATTAATGTAGATGTGATCTACATGATAACCTTTGAGACCTGGAACAATCAAGAGGAAACTATATTTTGTAACGAAATATGATTACTTATTATTATTTTTATTCGAGCCAAGCTAATAAATATTATCCTTTTATGGTGAAATATTAAATGACCTCATGGTGAAAGCAATGGTTAGATTTTAGAAGATGATAGGATTTAATAAGTAGGAGGGAAATCGATTAATTAAACCTTAAATCTCTCTATATCGTTTGGAATTTTTTCCTTTGTCAAACTTAATTAAGTAAAGTCTAGATGGAACATTTAGCCAATCTTGATAAACCTTTAACCTCAATAAAAGACGGATAGTAAACCATGTGACCCTGAAGCTAAATTCTGTTGTCCTGTTCTATTAACCCATGCCTTAATTCATGGTGATATTTCTCAAGCAAGGTCAAAATTTGATCCTTAAACAAGAAGGTTATTGTTATGAACCCTGAGCGGTACTTCCCTCAATCGGAACTTATGCCTTCACCTGTGCAACAGAGGTGTGGAACATGTGTTAGTGGCTTGAATAAGATTAATTAACCTTGTAAGAAATGGAAAATGTTCTAAAATCAAATGAATAAAAAATATTTGGACATCAAATTGATGATCCCAGTTTAGAAAGCTTGGCCTTAAGCTATTTAGTCAACAGTTGAAAAGAAAGAAGTTCTCCCTTGTGAAAAGAATTGTGTGAATCATTACATGAAATTTTATAAGAACGTAAGTTAAGAATTAAGAGACACTTTAGTAAACAAGAAAATTTAACAAGAAATTCCTCATGGGATGCCCTAGCTGTGAGTGTGTCATGTGGTTGGACTTCCATGTTGTCTTCTCAAAAGAAGAGTACATTGTCCTTGATAGGTGTGAACGTTTCCATGCTGCCTTTATGGCCATCCTTGTATCAAGTTGTTCACAGTGTTAGTTGTATCCTTGGTGACGACATGTTGTGTCATGTTATGTGTCAAGCAAGTCAAAAAAAAAAAGTTATCCTGTATTTCACTGTGTTGTCCTTGTGTTGGTATTTTTGGGTCGTTACATTTTGGTATCAGAGCGGAGGTTCATGCTCTCGAACCTATGGGCCGGATTGGTGTTATATGATGATGTTACATGGTGGTGGTGGTGTTACATAATGATACTGCATGATGATGATGATGTTGCATGATGGTGGTAGATATTGGAAGAGTAATGTGCTTTAAACTTGATGTGATTATTATCGTAATTGTGATATTGTGAACGCACATGATGGGTATGTCACCTTGTGCGTGTTTGTGATCATGTTGATATGTTGGGGATGGGAGTATTCTCTCTCCTTCTTGTGGATTCTAGGAAGAGTTCACATGTGAATTATTGTTTTTGATGTGTGAAAAGAATTCTAATGTGGATGACGTAGTGTTGGAGCATTGTGGCATATTGTGATATGTGGGTGTATCAATGTGTTGTATGACTAGTTTGATGTTAAAATAAATGAGTTGTATCATGATGTTTTTACCATGTTCTGAAGAAATTTGTGTACCACCTTGCTATGTTGCAATGGATGTTATGTTGTGATGTACTATGTTCATCGTATGTATGACTGTGCAAATAGGTAATGCTTCATGTTGTGATTTTGGGTCATACGGTGAGTGTATGAACCCTATCGTATGGTGATTGCGCTTTGGGTGCAGAATGTGGTAAAGTGATGTATTACGCCCTGTCGATGTACGATTGTGATCTACCCTGTATACATACCATACATGAGACGTTATGGTAGTTATGTGTGTGCCACCGTTATGTTAGTGATGTTTTTGTATGTTATGTTGTGAACCCTACGCTAACCGATCCTGAGGGAAATCGGTAGAAGTGTATGTTGAGAGTGAGGAATGGTGTACCATGGGTCAATAATTCGAGTCAAAACTTGGTTTAGTAGATTACATATGATTCTTTCCTCTCTCCATATGTGGTTGTATGTACACAACCTAAGTGCAACTATGACTATGTTTAGCCTTGTCGAAGTGGTGGTGGGATGATTCAGATGCAGGTGATGATAGTGGTATTATTGATATGTATTTTACGAGCTAAGGCTCGATGTCCCGAGTGCTAGAAACTCGTTGAGTACCCCTTTGGTGGCTAGATAAGGCCACACAGTTATCGTAATGTGACATCATTATAAGTTGATTTTATTCGTAATTGATTTTTTTTCTTTATTTTGTAAGGACCAGCAGCTTTTCTTGATTGCCATGCTTTACAATTTTGGGCATTTCCTTGGTTGTGGCACTAACATGGGGATTTTGATACTAACTATGGCTATTTGGCCATTTATTTTAGCTTGATTTGGGGTCTTCTTTTAAATTTGGAATTTTTACCACCTTGCCCAAGGCTTGTACTTTGCCACTTGGCACTTTGATTGGATTGTTGTGCTGGTTCTAATGTCGTGATGTGTGGAATAGGGTCATGGGATGCACCATGGATTGGTTGGACCTATGGACCCGCTTCGTTTTATGGCGGTACGCCCCAAGGAGTACATATAACTAGCGGGTTGTTGAACCACACGTTATTATGTCACTTGGGTTAGGAGTGTTTGAACTCTATGTGTCTTGGACCATAGGGTCAACCGGCCTCCTTGAGGGAGGCATAAGAGTTTGAGGGAGGCAGGCATAAGAGATTGAGGGAGGCATAAGAGTTTGAGGGAGGCTTATGATATTTGTCTGTATGGTTGATGTTTCAGGATATATGTTGAGTTATTGTGATGTTTGGTAGTGGTCTTTTGATGTATGTGTTACTCATGTCAGATGGATATGTGTTGTGATGTTGTGGTTATGTCATTGATTCCCTTGTGGGCACTATGTACCTGTAGCATGGTTTGGTGTTATGTGAGTCTTTCATTGATGCAAATTGAGGAAATGTCTGGTGGATTGTAGTACTCTTTTGTTTGAGTATTTGGTATGTCAGTCTTTGATGTGTGACGTGTACTATGTCGACTGTGCCTAATCCATTCCGTATTTGAGTAACCTTTTGTGGTGTAATACAATCGTGAAGTATATACTTGTGTGCTTCTGAATCTGTAGTGTCTTGTGAACCTGATAGGGTGTTGTGTTAGCAGTTCATGTTGGGCACCCACAATAAGGAATAAATCAAAACTCTTCAATGATGATATTTTTTTCAAAGAAACTAAAACTAGAAATAATGATAATGAAAAGAGACTAATGAAATGATGAACAAGAAAGAACTGCCAATCTTCACAGAACATTGAAAGTTAAAAATTCTACCGAATATTCCTAAGGCTACCTTACGACCGTGCTTTTATCAACTAAAATTTTAAACCATAACTTTGTACTTTCTCCTTTACCTATTCTTGGTTGCGAACCTTTTTCTTTTCCATTGTGTTATGTCGCATCGAGGACGATGCTTTCTTAAGGGGAGGAGGATGTAATGCCCCGCTGGGCAACGGCTTCTTTTCCTTTTGCTACCTACCTCCACTGCCACCTTGGCCTCCTCCCAACCACCCGACCTGCCAATGATTATGGCTGTCTTGTCTGTCCTTGCGTGAGGAATGGGTGGAGTCCCGTTTTTCTTTGCCATGATCTCTTTTTGATCCTCTTTCAATGCACATAGGTGGAGTGTTGGGCGCATTCTTCTTGGGCTGCATGTGGAGTGGGTGAGAGGCCAGCAAAACTTGCTCTGTCCAGGTTTTTTCCATTTTGGTTCCTCCTTGGGCACCTTCCCTGCTGGCCGCGTTGAACTGAATTTTCTCCTGGGAGGGCCGTTTTAGAGGAAGATTCAAGCTAGCGAAGCAGACATGTTGCCTTCATTTCCTTCCTTGACTATGGCCATTTTAGATGAAGCTTCAAGCTAGCGAAGTGCAGAGAGTGTTGTATCCCAGAAAATTGTCCCCAGAGAAAGCTAAGTGCGATAGCTGTTGTAGGCCGAGCCCAAGGAACCGTTGGTGTTGATCCTGTGTTCTGGTTGCGCGTGACCACAGTCATGATCTAGGGTTGCAAAATCTTGCAGCTGTAGTAGAAGAATGAGATAAAGCTTTGGTTGAGCTGTCTTGCCTTTTCAGTTTGGAATCGTTCTGTCCAGGTAGTGAATTTAACATGGAAGAAGCTCGATCAAATCTTGAGGCAAGTTTTGCAAGTGAGGCTGATATTTCATTCACTACTATTTCTAATACTGACCGGAAGATTTCCAGTGCCTAGCCATGGGTTAGATATGGTGGTTATAGTTGAAGCTGCAAGCTGGTGAAGTAGCATATTACCTCCTCTTCCAGGGGCGTTGTGAGGTGTGTTCTTGTTGGGGATCCACAGCAGAGCCCTGCCATAATGTTCAGCCAGACTGCAGGCACGTAACAGTAAGGAAGAAGCCCTTTTGAGTGCCTCCAGCAAGCAGGTTGTCCAACTTTGTTGTTTTCTGTTCTGTATCTCTGCATCCTCAAATTCGGATTCTCCTGCAAGATATTTTTATCTAAATCGACTTTGTGACAGTGAGGGTGTTACCAGCAGACCTGATGAGATTTATTGCAAAGATTTTCTATGGAAACCTTTCTGTTTGTTTCATGATGCAACCCATGGAAGAGGATCTCATTGAGGCGGATCTGTTCCATTTCAGTGTATTCATGAAGCACAATTTGCTTTGCAAGTATGAACTTGTCAGGAGATCTATGCAATGTTGGAGAAAATGTCTTGGGAGAGCTCTGGTCCCAATGCAGGATTCAAAACATTCTCTGTTAGAGTCCGGAGAAGATTACCTGATTTCTTACACTCTGTCAATCTTAGGCATGTCAAGTTGGGCTACCATTATTTGATTAGAAATGCTCTTTATTTCTTTTTTGTCCCTCTTCTGCTGGTGTTATTCAGTGCAGAGGTTGAAACGTTGGGGAGAAATAATTTATGGAGTTCTTGAAAGAAGCCGTGCAGAAGCAGTGATGGTGATGTTTGGTGCCTTGGATGAACTGTTGAGAAAAAACAACGTGAGGCCCAAGGATATTGGGATTCTTTTGGTGAACTGCGGCTTGTTTAATCCAACTCCATCCCTGTCTGCCATGATTATCAATCACTACAAGATGGGAGGCAATATTATGAGCCTCTTCAATGAGTCACTAGGTTGGCAGGCATAAAGTTTCCTGTTGGAATTATCACACCTTACAAGCTACAACTGTAATGTTTACACCGAGAGTTTGATGTTGTCCCCAAATCTGATGAAGGAAAAGGATTGTGTTTCAATACGGTAGATGCCTTTCAGAGCCAGGAGCGATGTAATCATTATGTCTTGTGTCCGAGCTTCAAACCATGGTCGGTGTTTAGCTTTCTAGCGCAAGTGCTCTCAGACTGAGTGGTAAGCAGTTCGACTCTCACCCCCCCAAAGCAGCTGCATTGAAGCAATCTAGTGTTTGGACAGCCACCTATTGCATTCTTCTAGTCGTGCCTTCAAAAGGGAATCCTAGTGTGGTATATTGCAAGAAAAGACCAGTGAAGCAGAGGATAAAGCGGAAGGCGTGTGGCTGTAGCAGTCCCTGCTGGATGTTCACGACTGGTGGATGTGTTAAAAAAGGCAAGATAGACTAACCATATACATAATATGCTAGTATCTAATAAACCTCTTGAAATGAAACTTTTCTTTCTAGAAATTGGTTTAAATCTGTAATTTTGTGGATTTGTGTTCTATATATGGTTAACATTTTGTTACTTCTGGATTTGCCTCTGTTGGTTGTTCTTGTTGACGTGATCAAACCCATTTATATATTAAACAAACAAAGGTTCTCAGTGTATGCTTCGATTGATCATATTAAATATATATATATATATATATATATTATATATATATATTATATATATATATATATAAATAATTTTAAAGTTACCTCCTTCTGCAAAAATGTCGCTGTTTCTTTTGTGAACCTGGGTATGTAATCGCCCCTAGAATGTTGCAGATTTGACTAGTATTGGGCTCCTATTATGTTATTTCCCTGGAGGAAAAATATACAGTTAAACTAATTTTTATTTTTTTATGATAAGCTTGATTATGCACTTCGTGTATTGTGCAAATTATTAGGGCTTTTGGAAATTACAAGTTCAATATATATGCTTGTTAAGAAGGAAGTTTTGGACCGAAAATATGTCCTGGGTTGATAGAAGGGCATAAATTATTGACAGAACCCTATTTGATTCTACTCTTTCTATGAGTAAAATTTGATAAAATTAATGACCTTTATGGTGTTAAGATATGGTATGTTGATGATTCCTTGTGTGATCGATTTAATTATGTATAGACATAATGCCTTGATGGAGTAAGGTAATATCTTTCACGGTTTGTGAAAGTTAAGGTTTTCATCAACTGCTTAAGGTAACATGAAGTTCCTTAATTTAGTCAAACTTGTTTTGTACTTCCTTCTTGATGAGTGACCTTTCATTGCAAATTTAGAATGACTGTGATGGAAGGTCGTGAATATATTTTGTTTTCAAAAAGGGAAAAGAAGCTATGGAATAGTTTGTTTATGTGTCGAACGTAATAATTGTAATTACATCGTTATAGAAGTTTGTTATTGGAGGATATCCATCTTCAATGGTATATTATGTGTTTAATCACTGCATAGGTTACCATAAATTTAGTGATGAGATGTAAATTAAGGAGAGTTGAGAGACCTTTTTCTTTGTATACATCGTTTATGATATTAGAAAGTGAGTTGACGTCGGAAAATTTCAACCAAGTCTAGATTCATGGCTATGTTCCTCTAGAACGGGAGGGTTATAAATCTAAAGTATTATGAAAATTGCAAGGATGTGTTTAGAATGCTAGATTGCCTACTCAACTTGGGTATTAATGAGGCTTGTTGCTATTCCGACCCTGGTTATGTTCAGTAGGTAGGCTGTTAGGCAATGCCTATTCCGGACATTCTTACCGTCCTTTCCTCTCATCCTTATTAGCTATGAAGTCACTTATTACCTAAGATATAATGGTTGTGGGTTTGAATATAAGATTTTCATCCTTTAAACCTTTTGATTACATGATGGAACTTTGTTATTACCCTCGTTGTTCATTTCTAGCCTATTAGGCCTATGGCCCTACGGAACGATTCCAAAACTATATTCTTTTTGGCAACTAAGATCGGGTCTGGTTTTTTTATCTTTTGACTTCACCTTGAGAATGTTGATTGATGGGTTACACTTTAGATTTCAATCACGTAATCTACGGGATTACATGATTGAAATCCTAATACTCTCAACTCTTGTGTCGAATCATTTAAATTTCATAGTCTTGCGTATTTGGTTGTCAAACTTTTGTAGTTTTAGAGGTATTTTCATAACTAAAACTTATGGATTTCTTCTTAGTTGATATGTTGAAAATTATATCTTGTTCCAAAAGGTTGTTAGAGGTTAGAACTTTGATCCATTTCTTGAAATAGAATGCTCCTTTCTTGGTTTTGTTAGCTAGTAGCTTATTGTTGCTATGTATAGTCTTATCTTGCTCAGTTCTCGCGAACTGACTCAGGTTATTAATTGTTGCAGATGGCTTACATGGTTAGATGATGGAAAGACTTGTAGATTATTGCATCAATCTTGGTTATGATGTTCCTTTGTATGAATGTGTATTATGTTATAAAAATTTGGAAAGGGCCTTTGGACATTTTAGAAGAAGGGTCAGTGCCTAGTAAATGTATTGTAGAGTATTGTTGTTGTAACTGTTGAAACTTTGGCTTGTTTGGTTATCATGTGAAAGATGAAATTTGATTACCGCTTGGTTATGGGATATTCTAGTGAATTTTAATCCTTAGAATAGTAGCGGGGCATGTCCCATGTTATTACTCTCTTGCTCCCTAGTCATGGTTCAATAGAGATGGTATGTCCCTTTGATTTGTGCATCATGTTGGAATGAATTGATATAACCTTGTTTTGTTTCTACAAACGAGTACTGTTAAACTTTGCTCTTGAGTTAAAATTTTGAGTTGTAAATCCTCCTAAGGCTTAGTAGCAATGAGTTTGTAAGCACTATGAAGTGAGCTGGATAGTCCTGATAAAAGTTAAACCAAAATTTATGTATATGAACATATTAATGTAGATGTGATCTACTTGATAACCTTTGAGACCTGGAACAATCAAGAGGAAACTATCTTTTGTAACGAAATATGATTACTTATTATTATTTTTATTCGAGCCAAGCTAATAAACATTATCCTTTTATGGTGAAATCTTAAATGACCTCATGGTGAAAGCAATGGTTAGATTTTAGAAGATGATAGGATTTAATAAGTAGGAGGGAAATAGATTAATTAAACCTTAAATCTCTCTCTATCGTTTGGAATGTTTTCCTTTGTCAAACTTAATTAAGTAAAGTCTAGATGGAACATTTAACCAATCTTGATAAACCCTTAACCTCAATAAAAGACGGATAGTAAACCATGTGACCCTGAAGCTAAATTCTGTTGTCCTGTTCTGTTAACCCATGCCTTAATTCATGGTGATATTTCTTAAGCAAGGTCAAAATTTGATCCTTAAACAAGAAGGTTATTGTTATGAACCCTAAGCGGTACTTCCCTCAATCGGAACTTATGCCTTCACCTGTGCAACAGAGGTGTGGAACATGTGTTAGTGGCTTGAATAAGATTAATTAACCTTGTAAGAAATGGAAAATGTTCTAAAATCAAATGAATAAGAAAGATTTGGACATCAAATTGATGATCCCAGTTTAGAAAGCTTGGCCTTAAGCTATTTAGTCAACAGTTGAAAAGAAAGAAGTTCTCCCTTGTGAAAAGAATTGTGTGAATCATTACATGAAATTTTATAAGAACGTAAGTTAAGAATTAAGAGACACTTTAGTAAACAAGAAAATTTAACAAGAAATTCCTCATGGGATGCCCTAGCTGTGAGTGTGTCATGTGGTTGGACTTCCATGTTGTCTTCTCAAAAGAAGAGTACATTGTCCTTGATAGGTGTGAACGTTTCCATGCTGCCTTTATGGCCATCCTTGTATCAAGTTGTTCACAGTGTTAGTTGTATCCTGTGTGACGACATGTCGCGTCATGTTATGTGTCAAGCAAGTCAAAAAAAAAAAAATTATCCTGTATTTCACTGTGTTGTCCTTGTGTTGGTATTTTTGGGTCGTTACACATCCAATCCGTCAAAGTCACCCAAAGAACGATCATGGCCCTATCCACTTGTTGACTCTCTATGTCAAGTATCTCCAAACCTTGCTCTAAGCAAGACTTGATCACTAGTGGGCTTATTCCAAGCCATTTAACCTCACCATGAAACCAAAGGCCCTTCGATCATCATTGCAATTTTAAATACACAACTGAATTTTTGTAATATGTCATGGTTTATGCCAACTGCTAAAATTTGGAGTATGTGACACCTTGTGCTATAACATTTAGAATTTCTCACCGCAGTTTTGAAGCAGCAACTCTTAGGGAACAAAAATTTGTGAGAACTTGTCAGATTAAGATCTGGTGTTCATTTTAACTAAATTTGAAGAATGAAATCACGTTTTTCAAGCATTTATCCTCTACATATTTCATTGATTTTTAATTCGTTAGGTTTTTTCTATATAAATTTGGACTCTCATACGAGGACTTACATTAATAGTTTTTGCTTTTTTAATTGATTTATTTTCTTCACTAGGGGCAAATTAATTCCATTTATATATTAATTTATATTGAAAAAAATTGTATTCACACAATTTCTTCTAGATTTTATAGTTTCTTGTAAGTTTAGGCAAGAGTTTGTTTTTGTTTTTTTTTTTTTTTTTTTTTTTTTTTTTTTTATAAATTTATTTATTTATACATTTTTTTATTTATTTTTTTTTCTTTTGGGGAAGGTTATGAAATACAAGATTTTTTATATATATAACAAAAAGATAAATTAGTGTAGCTTGACTTGATTATAAGAAATTCTATGATTAAATATGTTAGTATTATTTAGATAGATGAATAGAATAAATATTTCTATGTTTTATTAAATTGTAAATGTCTTTTAAATATATAAAATATTTAGTAGACTTTATTTTTTATATATAAATATAACACTATTTCTATCTATAAAAAATACTCCTATAAAACTATTTCTAATAATATTTATATAAATTTCCTTAAAACTACATAACTGAACTAAAAAATAATATCCCATAATATAATTTAACATTAAATCTTAAATGTTGAGTATTGTAGACAATTTCATGGAAGCTAAATCTAGATCACCTCCTATTATTATTATTATTATTATTATTTCCTAGCGATTGCCTAATTTAAACCAATGTTTCTTCATTATTACTTTGTTTACAATTTCCATCTATACATGATATTATTCAAAGAAAGTTTCCTTCAAACCTTCTCTTTAAAAATTTCGACTTGCTTTCTTTTTTTATCAAATAATGTATAATCAATTTTAAAGATAAAAGTGAATGGAGCGAAGCGCAATTCTTGAATTTTAGTAAGTGCTATGGTATAAGCTCTTTTATTAACTATTCCAATAAGTGTTTATTTGTGTTTGAGTTAATAATGTAATTAATATAAATGTTTAATTTTTATTTTCTGAATATTATTATAAAAAATGGATGAAAAAAACATGTTAATTATATTAAAAAAAATTAAAGATGAACTTTATGTTTAAACATTCTTATTTTTAGTGATATATTTTTTATATGATTATATCTCTATTCAATTTTCATTAATTTAATGAAAAAGTTATTATATTTTAAAAATCACACTTTTTATAGTTTAAAGTTTTTACATCTTTCATTCTAAATTCCAAATCTTAAATATTATGTTTATAAAAAATTATTTTGAAAAACAATTATTCTACATTAGAATGAATATATTATTTAAATAGATTAAAAATAATTATTTACTCCTATAAGAGTTGTTTTAAAGTTTGAAATTATAAATATTTCAATAGGGTTTTTCATTATAAAATTATTTTTTGGTAGGATTTTTTGAGCTAATTTTTACTTGATTACTCATGAATAATACCTTGAGAAACTACACATGAATACTTAGGAAATGAAACAACAAAAAACATTTATATAAACAAATATATGTGACTAAAAAATGAAACAACGAAAACCATTTATATAAACAAGTATATGTATTAATAAAATCGAAGCCAATACACAATCAATTCATAAAAGAGATACATGTATCAGAAGAATATCTTCAATGCTACATAGCTAGGGATTGATGAGGAAAACATGATAAAAATCCATTTAATGAGATATAATATCATAAAAAGCCTCTTCTAAGTACATAATAATTAATTTAGTATCTCAATGTTTTCTATAATAAATAGTTACAATACGATTTATGTTCAACTAAGTCTTTTACTACTTTGGGTTTTTGTTTTTCAATTATTTTAATGATTTCATTTTTCATTCACTCATTTTCTTGAGTTTTTTGAAAACTCTCTCACCACTTTAGAATTTTGCAAGAAGATTCTTTAACTCTTCCACTTGCGAAATGAAACTATCATTATATATCTTCATCTCTTTATGGGAATGGGATTAATAGACTTCGAACTTCTCATTTTTAATTATACTTTCTAGATGTATCTTATCCATTTAGTGAGATTTAATAGCATCAAAAATATTCTTTTAAGTGCATAATAATCAATAATGGTGTCATTATAATTTTTTCCGGAATGAATAGTTACGATAGGATTTGTGTTCGATTAAGTGTTTTATTACTTTTGAGTTGTGTTTTTCAATTATTTTGAGTGATTTAATTTTTCATTTATTCAATTTCTTGAGTTTCTTGCAAACTCTCTAATCAATTTAGAAATTTGTAGAAAATATTCTTCAAATTCTTTAACTCTTCCTCTTATAAAATGATACTATCATTATAGATCTGAAGCTCTTTATAGAATTGAGATTGATAGACTTTCAACTTCTCATTTTGAAGTACAACCTCTATATATAGATTACTCTTGCATACCATGTTCCTCTACTCAGTTTAATTTGTTTTACCTGGGCTTTAGCGATTCGGAATACTTGCATCAAGTTGTTTGTGTATATAAAAAAGTATACTATGAGAATGCTTTTTTATGTATAGGATGGACTATTAAGAAAAAATTCTCTGACTTACCATCCTTTTACATTGTTTATAGCACTAATAAACAAAAACTTCAGGATTATTTTTGGTATGTACTATATAATTTTCATAGAAAAACTTATGAAAAAATATTATAGACATAAGATTAACTTCATAAATTCCATAAAATAATGGTAAGGATATTATTTCTTGAGTAAAATTTCAAATACTTCAAGTAGCATGATGTCACGAAAGACTTGATAATAATATTATTTTTCAAATAATATTGTTATAAAGGACTGTTATGAAAAACCAAGCATTTAATCCATTTAAACATAATTTAAATATAATGAATGTGAGTGAATATCAAGTAAACTACTTAAATTATTTATGTTACACAAATGAATTGCGTAATCATACTACTTATTATATGGTACCAACACCACTTATATAAAAACAATTATAATAAAAAATACAAATAACAAAATATTATATAGAGCAGCAAACACATATAATGTGTAATTATGAGTGGAATTAGAAGAAGAATTCCCACATGGGAAGATATTAATATATGGTTATTCATGTGAGCTCACTTAACAAGTTGACCTCAATTGATGCTTAGGGTGCTTTGTTGGTGACACTTTCATACACATCAGCTTTTATTATTAATAATATGGCATCGACTATTTCAAAACATTTATCTGTATGGACGCCATCATTCCATGAAAATTTTATATCTTTATCCAAGCCTTTTGGTTGGCATTCATTTAATATTTATTAAATGTTTTATAGTGATTATAAAAAAACATTTTGATTATATAAATATTTCTTTTCCTGCAGGTTAAGCTCCCTGCTTTAACTTCTCTTAACGCAAATCACACAGATAAAACATGGACAACGTCTTAGCACGTTTTTTAATGATGTAGACAACGGCTGAATAAATGTGATGTCTACTACCTTTTGTTGCATGCGTGTTTAATAAATTTATAGTTATTTTATTCGAAGGGATCACGTAATATTCAGTGATTTAAAGTTTTGAAGAATGAAATTTTAATAAAAAAGTAAATGTTATTCATTAATTTTAGAGTAAAATTAACTATAGACAAGTTGAGTTAATCCATGATGGCTTCAAGTGGATTCAGATTCTCTACTATGAGAATACGACCTTTTGATGCCGGTTATGTCATTAAATTGGGCATCTTCATGAGGCTTGCCCGCTGTCACTCAATTAGAATAAACAGGAAAAGAACAAAGGGGTTTCTCTGCGGCCTAAAGGTTGGCACCAATTTTCAACGTCAAAAGTCAAAGAATGCCCTCACCCCGAAAAACTCAGAAAATATGAATGTTGATATTCCCCCTGTTGGCAGGGATGCCAAGCAGTTGCATGTCTCTGAGTCTTCTGGTTCTTACCCAAGTCAAGATAGCCCTTACCTTGCTCCTCCCCTCTAGTTGACTCCCTAGCTCAAGTTGGCTTCCCAACAGACACCATGGACTATTGTCATGAGATCTAAGGAGAAGAAGGGGCAGTTTGAGCCACCTGTTTTTCATTTTGTTCCGGCGTTGGGTCCTTTTGATTTTGGTGTTCCTCGGATGTATTTGTAGCTTGTTTTGTTGTTTCTCGAGGCTTGGACTAGTGTGTTTGTAGATTTGGGACATGCTCTCATACCACCCACTTTTTTGTTGAGAGAATCTTGTATCATGTTGCATCTATATAATATAAGATCTTTTTCATCAAAAAAATATTAATAGATATTAATTTGGGCATATTATTTTTTAATTATTTTTATTAATTGGTGATAAACAATTTTATCTTAATTATACTATTATGTTGGATTTGAAAAAATGTATTTAAAGAGATTTTTTTAAAAAAAATCTACATTATATTTAAGTTATTACATATATTTTAATCTTATAATAATAAAGTGAATATCAAATTTAATATTGTTAATAAACTATTTATCAATAAATAATTAAATAACAGTCTCCTTATTGTCATTGTAAAACATAGATAAACATAATTAATATTTCATGGACAATAAACTTAAAACAATTTGAATAAAACACTTTTATTAATAAATATATAACATATTAATAATGAATTTTTAATAATAAGGGAGCTTGATTTCTCCAATGCCATTCATTGTATAAAAATAGTTTAAATTAAGGAAGATGAACTTGATAGGTAAATACTTATGCGGAGTTGACTATAGCTAATACACCCTCCCCACAAAGTGAGAATAATAATTATAATTATAATTTAGGAAGATGCGAGCAAATTCATGTATCGCGTCAATGCAAACCATCGTGGATTATTTGGCTGTTTGTCCATGTCAAGAAAGAACACCCGATGGTGGTGATTTTTGCAATATAAATATGATTAGGTGACCTTCCTTGGTTTCATCTTATTGAACTGTTTGCATCGTGTTGAACTGCTACTTTCCAAATTTCAATTGATATAAAAAGGATTGGATGGTGATGAACAATCCAGTGAGGCATGGGAGAAAGGTGCATGATTATTTCGAGTATGACAGAGGTTGAAATTGTTGTATATCCCTCTGTTATGAACTAGTTTTGCAAAATATTGTTTTCTTTTGTATGGGATTTTTGTTTGGGCTGTTCTTTGCAGGAAATTATTAAGATTGAGACTTCTACTGCTATTTACAAGGTAACGTTTCCAATCTAATTGTTTTTTTTCCTTTTTCCAACAATTGAATCAGAAAGTGGCGAAGGATATCAAGCATAATAATGAAAATTAGTGGATTCAAAAAGTCTTAGGATCTATTATTTCTAGAAACTTTACCAAAAAAAAACTTATTCCTGGTTATGATTTAACAGAGTTGTGGTCCAAAGAATTATTGAGTTTATAGGATTACAATTTCATGATCACGAGATTTTTAAATTATTGAAGAGTTCTGGCTAGAAAAAAATGGTATCAAGTTTTAGAAATATATAGCATGCAAACACAAAAAGCCAGCAGCTCACAGACTCCCACTAAAGCTGCAAAAACAGAAAACAAACATAACTCCTTAATATAGGCATATAAAAAACCTGCATACTGATAGGCTATTAGTATGGATAAGATGTGCATCTTTGGTGACCTATTTGGTGCTTGAGATTCTCTTCTGCATATTTTTCTGCAGAAATGTTAATGGTTGTTTTTATGATGTATGTCTGCAAGCTTTGGGTGTGTTTGTGGATCACAAACTCTTGCATGCACTATTTAAAGAAAATGGACTGTTTAGGCATTGGAAAGGAAAGAAAACCCAGTTTGGTTGTGATGACATGGAAGAGAATAAATGGGTGGAAAAAACCAACGACTAGGCATGCACTGGTCCCACTAATTTCTCTGAAGAGATCCAGTACCTGGCATCCCTTGTCTGCCAACTTGGAAGATGCAAAGCCATCCTACATACCAATGACTCCGCGTGGACACGTGGCAGTCTATGTGGGAGAGGACAGGAAGAGGTTTGTAATTAAAACAGATTACTTAAACCATCCTTTATTCAGAAAGCTTCTGGATGAATCAGAGACAGAATATGGATTCCACTCTGAGGGCACTCTTGTATTGCCCTGCAAAGTAGGTTTGTTCCAGAGGATTCTATGGATGCTTAAAACTGATTATCACAAATATAAACCTGGTGCCGAAGACTTGTCTTAGGAATACCTAATGCAGAAATCATTCATTCCAAATAATAAGTGTTTTGTATGGGTTTGTCACCAATTTGCAATAATTGTTAACATGTAAATTCACACTAATTATAGATTGTATTTCTGGTATTCCTTTTCTTTCCTTTTTATTGATGATGTTTCTATTTTAAATATTTTATTTAGGAAAACCAGGTGTACGAAATTAAAAGATTACATTATTATATAGAACAATAAGTTACAGCGTACATACACTTTTCAGAGTCGCACTTGTTTATAATTGTGTGTAAACAAGTAACATGTATTCTGTAAGCACTGCATGAAGTAAAACACACAGAAGCAACAGCAGCAGCATGGCAATTTCCAAAATGTATAATATGGTGACTTTAGCAGTACAGCAATTTCCATACTGCATTGAAGATATTCATATCTCTTAGATGCCCAATTCTGAGAAGGCCTGAAAATAAGAAACAGTCGCCATAGTTAAGTAAGTAAATGTTTGAATGAGATGTAAGCACATGACATGAATGTTGTTGTAAGGGTCGTGTTAGTCTCAGTAAAATTCTCTTAGATACCATTTTGAGAAGCCCTGAAAATGCAGAAACAGTCCCATAGTTAAGTAAATGTTTAAATAAGGTCTAAGTATGACATGTATGTTTTTCTAAGGGTCGTGCTAGTCTCAAGAAAATTCTTGTAGATACCCAATTCTGAGAAGGCCTGAAAATGCAGAAACAGTTGCCATAGTCAAGTAAGTAAATGTTTAAACGAGGCCCGAGTATGACATGAATGTTGTTCTAAGCGTCGTGCTAATCACAGGAAAATTCTCTTTAGATACCCAATTCTGATAAGGCCTAAAAATGTGGAAACAGGTGTCATAGTTAAGTAAGTAAATGTTTGAATGAGGCCTAAGTATGACATGAATGTTGTTCTAAGGGTCGTGCTAGTCTCAGGAAAATTCTTTCAGATACCCAATTCTGAGAAGACCTGAAAATGAAGAAAAAGTAGCCATAGTTAAATAAGTAAATGTTTAAATGAGGCGTAAGAATGACATGAATGTTGTTTTGAGGGTCATGTTGTGCCTGTGGCTATGTAGGTTATTAGATAGCCACAAGATACACTCCCATAGCTTGATACTACATATATTTTATATGATCGTATCATAAATATCATACTGTCAGGTGAGTTTTAGGTGTATATATTTTTGTGGAGATCTAAAGTTGCTAATAATGAGTTCGCATGTAATTTGTTCATTTTTAGTTTATAAAAGCTTGATATTTTGCACAATGAATGTTTCCCTAAGCACTTAGTTGGGGTTTTACCACGTCAATCTAGTGTTCATCTCTTGCATGTTTGGTATTTTAAATATTTCATTTATGTTTATCTCTGTAAATTGTTATTTTGTCATTCAAGTTTTTGTGTGATCATTGCTGCAAAGTCTATAATTTCCTAACAAGTGGTAACATAGCATCAGTTTCAAGGTGCAATAATTGTTCGATATTTGGTGTTGTTATTAGATCAAATGGCGAAAGTGTTTAGTGCAAATTTTGAGGTGAAGAATTTTAATGGAAAGAACAACTTTGAGCTGTGGAAACTCATAACACGTGATGTATAGGTGCAACACAGGTTGGAAAAAGCCCTGGATGGAAAGTAAAAAACCTGTAGTGATGGAAGATGATGATTGGGAAGAGCTGGATATGAAATATCTTAGTGCAATGCGGTTATGTTTATTAGATGAGGTTCTCTTCAATATAGTTGGAGAAAAGACAGACAACAAAAGGTTTATGGACAAAATTAGAAATTCTTTACATGATGAAATATGTAACAAATTGTATTTACCTAAAAAAGGCAGTTGTATACATTGTGGATGAAAGAAGGTATAAACATTGTTGATCATTTAAATATTGTCAATACTTTGCTATGCCAATTGACTAATAATGATTTGAAAGTGGAGGATGAAGACAAGGCAGTCACCACGTTATGTACTTTACCGGATTCTTGGGATCATATAGTAACTTCAATTATTTTTATTCCTACTGATGACCTTGACTATGATTTTGTTGTGTGGGAATTGTTGGCGGAGGAAATGAGAAGAAAATCTACTAGAGATATCTCTACACCTGAAGCCATATTTTCTAGAAGAGATCTAAAGAAAGATGTCAAATCTCAAGAGGTGCATCTAGATCTAAGTCACAAGGTGGGAAGAGTATGGATAAGTTTTGACACTTTGGAAAATCAAGGCATCTTAAGAAGGATTATTGGAAGAGGAGATAATCGTAAAAGAAGGGAGATGCTACAAAGGAAGAAAATCAAGTAGAAACATGTGAAGGTGTGACTGATGAAGTTTTATTTGTTTGTAATTTTTCCTCTTATCATCATGAATGGTTTTTGGATTCTTGTGCTACACATCACATGTGTCCACATAGAGGTTGGTTTTCTTCTTACCAACCCCTTGATGGTAACTTTTTTCTTTTGGGAAATAATGTTTCTTGTAAAACTGAAGGGATTAACAACATCAAGAAAAAAATCTTTGATTGTATAGTAAGGACTCTAACATAAGTAAGACATGTACCAGAACTACAAAGAAATTTTGATATCCTTGAGTGAATTATAATCTAGTGGTTATAAGTTCACAGGTCAAGGTGGAGCTCTAAAGTTGTTTAAAGGTGCCTTGGTTGTAATGATGGATTTGAAAAAAGGGAATCTTTACATATTATAACAGAATATAGATATCAGTTAAGTAGTTATGGTATGTAAAACAACATAAGATTCTACTCGTTTATGACATCTACGTTTGGGGCACATGAGCAAGAAGGGATTAAATGTTCTTAAAGATCATAAGTTACTCCCTAATTTAAAGTTTCTAGTCTTAAATTTTTGCAATCATTGTGTTTTTGGGAAACAATGTAGACATAAGTTTAAAGTTGGAAGTCATGTAAGAAAAGGTATTCTTGATTATATTCATTATGATATTTGGTGTCCAACATCTTTAATTTCATATGGTGGAACGTTGTATTTTGTTAATTTTATAGATGATTACTCTAGGAAAGTATGTATCTACTTTCTTAAGAAAAAATAAGATGTTTGCAATACATTTAAGCAATCTAGATCTTTTGATGAAAAGTGCACTCGAAGGTTTATCAAATGTGTAAGAACAGATAATGGAGGTGAGTTCATATCTTTGTATTTTTATAACTATTGCAAGGAAGAAGAGATTGAAAGGCATAACATCACAAACTAAACTTTAAAAGAAAATGGGGATGTTGAATGCATAAATATGACTTTTTTATAAAGAACGTGGAGCACGCTCATCAATGCAAGTTTGGATCAACGTTTACGGGAAGAAGTAGTTTGTACAACTTGTTATCTAATAAATTGCTCACCATCAGTTGTAATAGACTGCAAGATTCCTGAAGATGTATCAATAGGTTATCCATGCGATTATTCAAACTTGAAAATTTTTGGTTGTAAAGCTTACACTCTTACAAATAAAAAACAATGTTCAAATTTAGACCCAGGATCAAAGAACTACATCTTTATTGGGTATGGTGAAGTAGATGTTGTTAAGGGCTATAGAGTGTGGGACCCTACTACCCAAAAAATCATCATTATTAGAGATGAAGAGTTTGAGGATTATCCTCTCTTAACATTAGATGTTGAAATCAAAGAAGAAGAAGAACCTAAACATGAAAATGTAAAGGTTGAAATTCCTATCCATCTTCAGATACTGAAAAGGAAGAAAAACAATCATTTGAATATGTTGTAGATTTTGAAGATTCAAAACAACTTGAGGAAACACATGGGCATTCAATATGGAGGTCACAACAACACGGGGAAACACCTCCAAAGTTAGGTTGGAGATCTACACGTGTTAGGCATCCTCCTAGTAAGTACAGTTCTAATATTTCAATTGCTTTGATTTCTAATGATGGGGAACCTAATTGTCATCAGGAAGCATTGGGAGATGTGGATACTGGTAAATGGAAAATGTAAATGCAAGAGGATTCCTTCGAAAATAACAGGTCATGGGACCTAGTAGAACTTTCAAGAGGTAGAAAACCTATTGGCTGCAAATGGGTTTACAAATGGAATATATGTGTTGATGACAAAGTTGAAAGGCTTAGGGCTAGACCGGTAGTAAAAATATTTGCACAGAAAGAAGGTATTGATTTTCATGAAATATTTTTACTAGTTGCTAAACTTGTTTCAATTCGGATAGTCTTAGGACTAGTTACTTTACTTGATTTGGAGTTGGAGCAATTAGATGTTAAAATAGCATTCTTACATGGAGATTTGGAAGACGATAAATATAAGGAACAAATTGAAGGATGTGTACAAAATATGAAAAAGGATATTTTTGCAAGATCACGAAATCATTGAATGACCTAAAATAGTCAACCAAGCAATGGTATGAGAAGCCTGATACTTTCATGATGAGCCATAATTTTCTAAGGAGTATGACCATTGATTTTATTTCAAGTTTTTGGACAATGGCTTATTCATTATATTAGTATTGTATGTTGATGACATGTTTGTTGCAAGAAAAATCATAGTATAAATACAAATATTAAAGGCTTATTTGGCTAGGACATTTCTTATGAAGGATGTAGGAGATGTAAAAAAATATTAGGCATGGAGATACATAGAGACAAGATAAATGGTAAACTTTGGTTATCACATCATATGTATCTAGAAAAGATACTAACTATATCTGGTATGAAATATGTGAAACAAGTTAGAATCCCTTAGTATTCCCATTTCAAAGTTTATTGAAGTTTATGTCCTAGAGAAGAAGAATAAAAGAGTATATGTCTCATGTACCATATGTTAGTACAGTAGGAAGTTTAATATATGCTATGGTATGTACGAGACCTGACATTTAACATGAAATTGGAGTTTTCAATATATTAATGGACAATCTAGGAAAAGAACATTGGTCAATAATGAAGTGGGTGTTTCACTACTTGTGAGGCACAAGTGATTATTGCATCACCTATAATAATATTGGTGATTCTATTTGTGGATATGTTGGTTCATATTTTTCCCATGATTTGGATAAAAGAAGATCAACTTATGGTTACATTTTTACACTTATAGGTGGACCTATCAGTTGGATGTCAAATCTTCAAACAATTACTATTGTGTCAAGAACTAAGGTAGAATATGTAGTTGCCTATCATGCTTATCAAGAGGCAATTTGGCTAAATGGCATATTAGAATCTTCGATGAGTTTGGAAGAGTCGATCAATACAAGATGAAGGTATTGTGTGACAATCAAAGTGCTATTTATTTGGCTAAGAATCTGGATTATCACAGTAAGACAAAACATATTTCAGTTAAGTACCATTTTTTTAGACATATTACTAATGAAGGGACAATAGCACTAAAAAATATCCGCACCACAGAAAATTGGGTTGACCTGTTCAAAAAAATGGTACTATTAGAGAAGATAAAATGGTGTTTGGCTTCTCTTGGCTTGCATAATAGGAGATGAGTTGTTCATGTAAGGTATCAAGAAGATTGTTTTGTCAAGGTGGAGATTTGTAGATATGTGCCAACAAAGTTAATTTTTTGAATCCCTTTTCGGTGCAGTTTATAACTCACTTCCAAATGGCGGGGATATAGGGGAGATTTCCCCCCCACTCATGTCATAGCCCCTAGCAAGGGTTAGGGTGTGGAGCTCCCGAGGATAAAATTAAATAGTCAATCCCTTGTTTTAAGAAATATGAATTTAGTTGAATTCTATTTTTAGGAAGGAAAAATCTAATGGCATTTTTCCACTCTACTTTTAAGAGGAATCCTAAATTTACTTCGCCAATTAGGTGTATATATTTTTGTGGAGATCTAAACTTTTTCATAACGAGTTTTCATGTAATATGTTCATCTTAAGTTAATAAAATATTGATATCGTGCACCGTGGATGTTTCCCTAAGCACTCAGATAGGGCTTAAACATGTAAATCCATTGTTCATCTCTTTCATGTTTGGTATTTTGTATATCCCATTTATCTTTATCTCTATAAACTATTATTTTGTTATTCAACTTTCTACATATTCATTGCTGCAAATTTTGTGATTTCCTAACAAATACTACATATATGTTATATGACCATATCATATATATCATGTTGTTAGGAGATTTGTACTTAGTAAAAAACCAATTTCAAATATATATTTTTTAGAACTAGTCACTATTAATTAGATGCAGACTGGTTGATAAAGAGTTACACTCATAAATAAGAAATTGAAGATTTGATTTGCAATATTTTTGCTCCAGTTTGATAAACATAGGGTGTTTATAAAAAAATGTGCTATTATATGCCATAGTTTTTTCCTCAAAATATTTAAATATTGTTCCCTTTACACGTTGTTTACATTCTATGTAAACAAGTGTACTTTGCAGAATATGTTTTTGCACCTTAATCTAAATTCTCTATCTAAATTCTCTGTTAAATCAAGAAAACTTCAAGAGCAAGTTCTTGCATGGTGTACAATTCATTGTTTTGTTGTTAGGATCTAATTTAGATGTAATTTTTTTATCTGGAAATTTAGTAGGCTTGGATCACTTTAATATTTTTAGTTTAAAGAATTACAGTTATAAGAATGTTGTCGATCTACTACATCTTGTAAATGGCATATACACCTAGTTTTCACTTTTCATCTTTCAAACATGTTACTAACAATTTCCTTTGTACATATAAGGGTCATAGATGCATCTATTTTTAGAGCAGGTTTTGTAAGGGGCCTATCGTGAATGGGGAATGGTTATTCACGTAACCATTATGAGTTAGAGATAGTACATGTAGAGAGTGTCTCTATTTGGTCGTAGCCTCATTTGTCCTCGTACTAGTTCTTATTATCCTCCTGTGTCTCATGCACATTACATTCATAACTTATTGCTTGCATCTCACAACTTTGTACCTTGTTTATCCAAATCCATGATCTAAAACACATTATTTTTAATTTTCATGACACATTACCTATTTTCACTATCCTTGGTCAATGCCATCCCCTGTGGGTGATGGTGTCGGTGTTATATTTCCCCATGGCTGATGCCATCGCCCGTGGGCGATGGTGTCCTATATATACTTGTCACACATTTGACATTCAATGAGAAAAGACTCTAGAATCATTAAAAATATCAAATTGGCTCTACTCTTTTGCACCATCTTTATATCTACTCACCTATCTCTTGGTTTATCTTGCATCTTTCTTGGATTGGATTAGATACTATTCTTATTTGAAGGTTTATTGCACTATTAGGTCACATGTAGTGATTTTAGGATAGGAACATTTTTTCCCTTATCCATATAATAGTGGTTCTCTCTTGGTGTGTTGATTCTCTAAAGAGATAGATGCATCAGTGACCAATGTACAAGTACAAGGTGAGTGCTCTAGCCATCTCTTTCCATCATTTTTTTATGTTAGCTTAGTATTGCACATGTTTGGAAGCTAGATTAGCATAATGCTCTTATTCATTATCAGATCATTAGCTATCACTATTTTCATTTCAATATTATTGTGCATGTTTTTTTAAATTTATTATTGATCCATACCTCTCCTCACCCAACTACTGATTTCTCATTAGGGTTCCTTCCTCTATCTTGACTGCATGCCTTGGAAACCTTAGGTTGACCTAGTGTAGAGATTATTTCCCTCTGGATATGGAACACTAGTTCTCGTTGTAGCCCTTTTAAGTCTACCAAATGTATGTCGGTTCATATTTTTTTTTCTTACTAGTTTCCTTAATACCCTTGTATAATGGATGATTTAGGAGTGCATGTTATTCAGACACATTTTTGGCCTGCCATAGATCTCTAGTTAACTCAATGTGAATCCGACATACCTTCTAATCAAGAAGATATATTTAAAAGTATACATGTCCAAAATTAACCTCAGCTAAAAAACTAAAAACCCAAAAAACATGAAAAACCTTCCTACACAGACACCATCTCCTTTGGATGATCTTATATGTATTAGCTTGCTCACATTTGAACACCTTGGAACCCTTTATAGAACTTCTTTGTACAACCGATCATGTTTATCTTTCCAAATCTACTCCCAAACACCTTGGCCCATATCTACATTTTTCTATACGACCAATCATGTCTGTATCCTACATTTTTCAGACCTTTTCTCAACATGATCATCACCCCATCATGGAGTATCTGGACCTGGGGTCCTCTAACTCTATTGTGTAGACATTTTTGGAATTGTATCATTCTGAAGTTGATTTTTTATTTTACATGGACTGTTTCATCATAGGGGCACCTAGAAATAAGCCTTCTATTCACCATAATGACCCGCCTAAAGATGAAGAAGAAGAAAACTTTAATGATTATATTTTTGATCATCCTATTGAGATTAAAAAATTTCTATTTCAATTTCCTCGATATAAAAATGAATCATAAGAAATTCTTAGAAATAATATTCTTGACAATATTTCCAAACAAATTGATCATAGGGATGAAAAGGGGAAAGATACCGAAGTATTTTCATCTAAAAATGCCTCTAATTATGACTCTACCAACCTCATTCTCCAACTCTTTGAAAAAATTATCCAAAAACAATCGATTACTACAACTCAATTCCTCCAAATGCAAGCCAACATGGCTTAGTTAGTAAACCACCCTTCAATGGGCTCTTGAGGCACCATGCCTCCTCTTTTTCCAAATGGGCCTAATAGAATGCCCATCACTCAACTCCCCATCCAAAACAAAGTATTACAAGAATTCTAACAAGAGCCTTTAGCACATTATATTACTATCATGAATATTGGTGTCATTTCTCTTTCTATCTCTTACGATGGGTCCACTGATCCCACCTTGACATCAAGGCCTTTGGAAATATTTACAAAGAGTGGATCAGAACCAATTCATACACTACCACCAAACTCATATCAGAGACACTCACTAGAGATGCTTTAGATTGGTACCATACTTTTAATCCTTATTCTATACTTGAGCTAGACTCCCTAGTGACAATCCTAGTAAATGAATTCTAATATCATGATCTACCCCAAAAAAAATCAATGCTTTCATAAATTTTTAGAAATAAGAGAATGAATTAGCATAAGTTTTTATCAAGGAGTGTAAGACTCTATCTACAAAAGGAAGAACATAATATTCCCAATGATAGCATCTTCCAACTTTTTTTACTAGCCCTTGAGCCTCACCTTCAATACAAGGTGATGTATGTTTATCCTACTTCCCTAAATGATGCCTTTAAACAAACTAAAAGGAAAGAGTATATTATGAGGTGATTTGATAAATATCCTCATAAGACACAAACTAACAAGAAATTACAAATCCTTCAATGTTCTAAAAACAAGAACATGATGGGCAACAGAGTCTCACATACTCTTCCTCTTGTCGCTTCTTCAAGTCAGACTATTTTGAACATCTACCCACCTAAAGATAACAAAAGTTAGTCTATCATTAACCACTAAGTAATGAAGAGTTTAAATGTTACTTTCCTAAGTCATTCACCGTGATATTGGATCCTTCTCGACGTATTAGTCATTGGTATGATGAGATTAGTTTTGTTTATAGCATGCTAATTGGGGTCACTCACATGAGAAATCCCATGCATTTCGAATGGATTCCATCAGTTTATTCTTAGGACCCAAATTTGACTATGATGCCATCGGTCACGAGTGTTTTACCAAAGAGTTTAAAACCTGTGATGCGGATCAAAAAAAGGATCTTCATGAGACCACCAACTAGGATAATGAGAAACTAAATATCTTATCTAATCTTATGCCTACTCATGATGTCTTTGAAAATTATAAGAAGAAAGAAAATGCTACTACCAATGTAGTTGACATGGATTACCTTCCTAAAAATACAGTTTCAATTACTGATGTAGAACATGTCATAGCTTATATACAACCAAAATACCCTGTAAACTTCTAAACTCAGACTCACATGGTCATATATCCTTCTGTACCCAAAAATCAAGCTCCTCGAAGAAATAATCTTCCTCCACGAAATGTTATCGGCCCCTATGGATATTCTCTTATAGGGCCAATTGTGTTTAAATCTATATCCATGTCTACAGACACCATCGAGCCTTGTGAAAACCAAACATGTATGGCCGATGGTGTAGGACCTGAGTAAATGAAGCTTCTCAAAGCAATAATTTTCCTCTTCCATATTATATCGACCCCTATGGATATTTTCTTATAGGACTGATTGTTTCTATATCTATATCCTTGTCGAAAAACACCATCGACCCCTATGTAAAACAAACTCGCATGGTTGATGGCGTAGGAAATGAGTAAAAGTAAGTTTCAATGGTGTACTTAATCACCCTTTCTCCTTCTAGCATTTTTTTAGGACTCCCAACACTCTCATCCTATTACATAGTTCAATCACATCAAGCGAGATTCTCTTGAAGCACTTACCCAAATCCTTGGTCCAGTTCCCTTCGTTGAACTTATGCATATGTTGCCTCACCATCATGAGTATATCATGAATCTGATGTTTGACATGAACATTCTATTTCCTCCTTCTTTCGGGTAAATTCCCACATTGCATGGATCAGAGGAAAGCATCCATGATAAATTTGAGGAAATATCTATTCATACCGATCTCATCACAAATGCTCATTCATGCATTTATTTTCTTAGAGATTCTATGATCCCGAATGAGCCCTTGATTCATGTAGATGATCAACCCCACTTTATTTTAGTTCAAATGAGTTAAACTACAGTTGAAATTGTTCTCACATTAATGAGGTAGCAAGAATGTGTGTGCCTCATTAGACTTCATCAAATATCTCTACTATTTTATTGATAACATAAAATCTACACAAACCTCTTATTAAGGATACAACCACCAACAAATGCCTGTTTTGGGGTGTATTTAGTTACCGATCACCAATACCAGGAATCTCTACTTCAAATTCAGGGTTTCAATTTTCATCTATCTTATAATATTCTCCTAGGGTGGCCTTGGACTCATCGTATGTATGTCATTGTTTCTTCCGCATGTGTATGTGTGATTTTTTCTCACCAAGGATCTATTTATAAAATTTAATCTAACACTAACCCTTGGAAAGAAGATACACTTCAACAAAATGGGACATATAATCTCCCCACACTTGATTAAATATAACCTATCCCATTTCAATAATATCAATACCTTAAGTACCTCATAGATACTCTTTGTGGCAATGTCAGTCATCCTGAGTTGGTCGGGTGCATGCTTCCCAATATCTTGGAATGGCATGATGATGAGCCTGATGCGGTTATGTTTATAATCAATACCTCCAATCTTCTTGAACTCATCCTATCTAAACTACCTCCTTCCTTGTAGCCTTGCAAGAAGGATCCTTCAAGTCCCGCAATCATCTCATGTACACCGTAACCCTCACTGGAGGATGTGCTACAATTAGAAACCATAGTTGATTCTTCTAGAATGGATGCCTCCACATCATATTATGATGATGTTTATGCTTTAGATGACCATCACTTGGCTTGCTATACCCAGATTCATGATTAGGAAGTCTTGCATTACCAAGAAACCCTACGCACTAGATTTTATCATAATGTAAATGTTATCCTCATATAAAAGGAGCCTTCAAACATAGTTGAAACTTCTTCCCCACCGGTGCTTGGGATTTATATTTCTCCACCAACTACACCTTTACATGATACCATTAAATTAACTGATCCATTTTTCCTTGACAAAGAGGGTGAACAGATTACTAATTTTTACTACGAAGCCAATGATCTCATGTGTAACAACCCTATTTATTACACCTCGATGACTAGGTGACATAATTATCCATTGGCACCATATGTTTCCATTACAATTGTGCCCTCATCAGACATTCCCACTAGCCCTGTACATCCTATAAAATGTCTCTCTCTACCACTTTCCCTTATGGCTCCTCATTCCTCCATAACCAAGTTGTATTTCACATGGAAAGAGAATTTAAGGCATAATGTTTCTAACTATAGAGCCTATCAAAACCACCTGAATAAGCTTGAAGTTGTGGTCAAACATGATCACCAAAAATGTTTCACAACCTTCCACTTTACCTCCTTTCTTTTTCTCTCATCATGGGTATTATGTGCACACCAATGTTAATTTTTGGGTTTTACATAACAATCATCCCATTCCTGAAAATTCTTCCCATAATCAAAACAATGGGATGAATTCCTCTTGGAAAAAACCATCTCCCCTAAACTAATGTGACCACAAAATACCTAGGTACCACCACCTTACCTTGATCATCATTATGGATATTGTTCGATGTCAAATTATCACCCATCTGGAGGATCATATAGATGATACATTATTCTCCACTTGGTTTTAATTTCATTGACAATTCGATATTACACAACATAACATTGAGGGCCTCATGACTAATTCTCGAAGCCAAAATTTGAGTCAAGTTGATGAGATTATTTTCAATTCATTACAATATTTTTCTCATCATTGATATACATCCATAGTACCCTAATTACATCGCATATTCTAACTTTGGCATAATCCCTTGTCCTTGCTTGGGCTCTCCTCCCCCACTTGAGTTTTACACAATCACCTTCTTCCTTCAGTCGGGCTCTTGACCTGCCTTTGGTTTATCACACTATGTCAGATACCTCGTTACATTCATACTTGGTATATTCGATCCACCTGAATTTATCATCATTTACACCTTGGATTATCATACCATTAGACTGCGTTTATCTTGATTTACCCCATTATTTGTTATTGGATCACTGTGGTATTATTTGCATCCTTGTTTTGCTCTATGGTCTTTCTCATATTTTTCTACCCCATCACACCCTGACATCCTACCATTGGATAACTTGGCCATGTTATGCCTCTTCAATTCTTCACATCATGTGGTTTGGGGTATCTTATTTATCCCCTTATTACCAAATCTACCTATCTAATCTCATTATAATTATTCCTAAATACCATGGTAATATCATATACTTACAGAAAATGATAAGAAAAATGATTAACTAAAAATAAGGGTTTACCTAGATGACCTAAAGGGATATCTAGGGTATTAATGTTAATCTAGTTAGGACAAAAAAAAATTATAAATGAAAAAAAGCAATATAAAATAAATGTAAATAAACTACTCTAGATGAAATGAAAACCCAAATGTGTAAGAGAAAGGAGATAAATGTCTTAGCTAATTTACATAGACTTTCACAGGTTATCGCAGGTCTGAACAAAGAATCTGGAAGTGGAGATGAATACTCAGGGGCCCTGCAAAGGGAATATATTGGTATTCTAAGTAGTCTGGGGCACATGGGAGTGTACTGGGGCACCCTGAGGTGCCCTGGTTTATAATCTGGGTGCTCTGAATAGAGTAGATGCTCAAAACCTAAGTTCAGCAGTGTCACGACTTGGTCTCAAACCCTACCTATTTTCCACACTAGTTATGTCAGATGAGGTGAATAATGACCTGCAAAACAAAAGGTTGGTGGGATCTAACTAACCTCTTCCACCAACCTTGTGGTCTTATCACTTAGTTTTTCACTACATTTTAGACCCGGATGTAGGTCTGGTGCATGTGTGCATGTCGTGCCCTCAGTGATCTCATGTCAGTCACACTTTTTGATGTAGCAAAAAGTATTAGCTATAGAAATATGAGTACCATGTGTGTATGAAATATAATGGAATCCCTCCCCCTATGAAGTGTATGTCATGCAAATCTCCTAGCTTGAATGCATGGCAGTATGTGGATCCAAGTGATGTAATGGATGTAACCCTAGATGGAGTGATAGTAGTGATAAGATGAAATGACCTAGGTTCCTTATTAGGGTCTTATAACTATATATTTATAGGGATCTCAAGCTTAATTTCATAATTAATCCCAACAAGGCCGACTGAGAAGATCGTAAGGATGACCAACAACTAGAAGTCATCCAAAAGGAATCAGAAGAGATTGTGCATAGACTGGGGTTCTCGGAATGGGACCAGGGAACCTCGAGGTGCCCCAATATAGGCTAGGGCACCCTGATTTCAGGCTAGAATGTCAGAAAGATCATCAAATGGGCTAATAGGTATCAGGAAATATGTGGTAAAGTTGAAACAAAAGATAAGAAAAAGGTGGCAAAAAGGTGGGATTAATTAGTACTTTGTACACTTGAGAACCTTCTCAGTATAAGGCCAAGATAAATATTTTCTAATGTGCAATATTTGTGTCTATAGTATCCCCTACTTTATGTTGTGACCTGAAATCTCGGTAACATAAAGTAGATAGATATGCGTATTTGATAACCATGTAGAGTGTAGAAGAAGAAATGTCGATGAAATAGACTCAATTGTGGAATGATAAAAAGAAAAATGTGGAGTAACATGGATTTTAAAGATGAAAATTGTGTATATAAAGTGATGCGAGTGAACCTAGGGTGGAACGCATGTGCTGATGTTGTTGTTTGTAGTGTACCTATATGGTTAGTATGGAAATTACCGTCGTGTTGTGTTGTTGTTGTTAACCCGAATTTGACTTCCTAGTTCTCATACGGCAGACCTATAAGGAGAAAATAGTCAAGTAGTCAAATATGTATGTATGTAAGAATATTGTGTAAAAATACAAAAATGTAAAATACGCTAGAAGAGAAAGTGTAAATGGAAAAATGGAACATGTGCACCTGATCCATGTCAATAAAAAGGGTGTATAAGGATATCCTGTAGTGTCGTGAGTTTTTCAGGTGATCTCAGGCCAAACTTGCTGAAGAAGTGTAGGGAGGAAATACTTTGTGTCCTCGAACTCTAATTGCTTCTACTGAAATTTGAAAAAGATATTTGTACTCTCATGTTTTTTTGGGAGATCTAAAGCCACTGGATGGAGAAGTGTAGAGAGGCACACCCACTATAACCCTGAGCTTGTAACTGCCCCTTAGAATTGCGAAGGACACCATGTCCTGTTAAGGCCATTGTGTATGGAGTTTGTAGACTGGTATGAACTCACTCAATGTGAGTGAACCGGTGTAGATACTTTGTGTTAGTACAAACCCTCATTGATTGCACCCCTCTTTAGGGGCTCATATGATGACCCTTGAAGGAGAATACGGCCCCAAAAGAGGACCAAACGCACTCTAACCTATTGTTATCACTGAATCACAACACCCTTATGTTTATACAAATTCATATACTTGAATTCACGATGTGATTGGATAACATGGGTACTATCTCCAAGTTGTGGGACTTGCTACTTGAGATAGACCTCCAGAGAAAGTTGGTTCTTGCTCCTAAACTACCTGCCACAATCTACTCTAATGCAGGGGAAACTAACAATTATAATCTAACTTTCCAAGGGACCAAGGAGATAGAATGCATAAAATGAAATGCTACACTAAAGTGGTGATACACCAGAAAAGGAGGGTGTGAGAGTAGTCTTCCAATGCGTGAGATATGGAAGCAAAGTGCACACTAGAAGGGGTGATGACAGTTCTCCATAATCTAGTAAAATGCATTCACAACAACATTTCAAACATACACAATGATAATGGATCCCTGCAAGAACATAAAAATAGACACAATATTCTTGTAATCAAGGTTGAAGGGGCAAGAAGAATGCAAGAAAACACAGCAGGGGAAGATGCATCCACAAACTTATATTTTATTGCCTCCTGATATGTAGAGTTCAATTGGTTACAAGATAAGGGCCTGGATCACCATACAAGGAGTCCAAAACTAGGGCCTACAGCACATTGGATTAACAAAGCAATTTTGGCAGAGCTTTGCTACAAAAAAAAAAACTACTTCCTTACAATGAGCCCAACACTCCAATTTATAGGAAAATGAGAAGAGAGAGAGAAGGGAAAATGGAAATCCCAAAATCTGTCCTTCAACAACTTGTAAAAGGCATTAAATGGAGTAAAATGATTTTATATTACTTGCAAAAGGCTCCCCATACTTTCCTAGGTGTTGCAGCAGAGAAAGAATGATGACCATGCCTCTTAATTGCACTCCCAACTACCAAATAAAACATTGTTATGGAGCTGGCCACGTTTTATGAAAAATACCCACGAATTTCTAATAAAATCTAGAATTTATTTACTGCTGTGTGTCAGGATCATATCCATGATTCCAATAGTACCAATTGTGTGCGATTTCATTGAGAAATGCAAAAGTTATGGCCTTCTGAGTGTAGGCAGCTATTTTGGGTCTGGCAGGTGTTTTATGTCATTTGACAGGAATGAGCATTAACTTACTGGAGCAGGGTCTATTTATTTTAGAGGATGTCATGCTCATTCCAAAAATTCCAATTTTGTGAAAATCGGAGCTCGGAGTCAAAAGTTATGGCCATTTGAAGTTTTGGGAGTCAAACATTGACTTTTCCTTTGAGTTGCAGATATTGCGGCAAAATCGGGTCCGCGTGTCCCGGCTATCCCGGACACATTCTTCCGCATCGGCTGATTCAGGCTTCCTTTTCCCTTTTTATGACCTTTTCACCTTTGCACATCCCACACATCCCACATGTACTTTTGTCCCGGCTGTCCCGGACACATTCTTCCGCATCGCCCGCAATTGATTGACTTGCAGAAAATTGGCCGATTCGCGTCCCGTGCATACCGACATCCCAACTATCCCGCAGACCACCTGGGACAAAAATGTCCAACTTATCCGATTTTCTTTGTATTTCAGCCGCGAACTTGGTACAACAAACCTTTGTATGACCCGCACTGGTACGACCCGTAGCCCCCAGACCCAAAATGCATTGAAACAAGCTTGCCACTCCATCTTTTGGATTTTTTCCTTGGATGGGGAAGTTAGAGAGAAGCTATGGATGGATGTTGTGGAATGAAAAATGAAATCATAGGATCATTGTTCTCCCAAGTGAATGAAATGTATGCAGTGAGGTTCATTTTTTTGGAACCTCAACCTTCTAGAATGAACCATAAACAAGATTGTGTCATTGGGAAATAATCGAGCAGTGTTGGTTGTCTCTAGTGCACTATGATTAGTGTGTATATGGAAGGGTGTTGAAATGCAACATGGTTAGAAGATGTGCATGAACCATATAGCTGAAGCGTATATCACAACTTTTTTGATTGGAGGAGTGATGATTTATCCCTAAGCATATGTCACTATAGAATGAGTGTATGGAAATGAGATATATAGAAAGATGCACGTGGACTCTATAGCCTAAGTTTATATGAAGACTTGTTGAATGGGTGAGTGATGATTTATCCCTAAGCATATATTACTACATGATGGAAGATGAAGGTGATGATTTAACCTTTAGCATATGTCACTATGAGATGGGTGATGAGGGCGTATGAAGCATATATGAGTAGGTGGTGGGTAACATAAGGTGGTGATTTTAGCACTAAGCATAGACCACTACGTGATGAATAAGGCGAGGATGGTGATTTATCCTAAAGCGTATACCACCAAGTGATGAGTAGGATAAAGGATGATGTAAAAGAAGGATAATAGAGTTGTTGATGATCAGATGTAAGAGGATAATGTAGAATGGATGACGGGAGTGGTAATTTAACCTAAGGTGTATACCACTACAAGATGATGGAAGGTGTGATAATGTAATGGAATAATTTGGAATTGAGAAAATGTAAGAGGAGAAGAGAATAACAGATGATAGGATGTAATAGGATGATGTAGAAGTCATGAAAATAGTGGTGATTTAACCTGAGGTGTATACCACTATGGTATGTGATGATGCGTTTGGGTGATGATATAGCCTAGAGCATCAGTCACTAGTCTGAGGAATTTGGTATGATGACATGTTGCATGTAGGTAAGATCCATTTTATTGGTAAACCCTTGGTAGTCAAGTATGGACTGAGGAACTAGTGTGCGTTATAGGGTGGTGAGTGCAGTGCATAGAAGATAACAGAGTGTAAATGACAAAAGTATGTGAATGTGTGTTGTAGGAAATGTTAAATAGAGTGTGTAATGGGTATGGAATGTAATGTAATTAGGGATAAGAGAGGTCCTTGGGAAAAGTATCAAATCAAAATTTAGCATGGTTTCTACAATATTTAGCTAGGAAAATTGATGGTTATGCAAGATAAATCCATAATCACATACAACAAAGTTATTAACAAAATGGTAAGGGAAAGGTCCAACAACCTTATACAGGGAAGGATACCACATACTTAGAGGTCTAAAAATAGAATTCTATAATGATTGAGTTAAAAAAGTACTATAAGAGTTGCAAAACAAAAAAACTATGAAGGAATTGAGATAATTTCATGTTATAAGGGTGAGAAATATGATTTTTGATTTAGTCAAGGGGAAAGGAACACAAAAGTGGATATTACCCTCTAGAAGATCAATAAGTAAAGAAACCCCTTGAAAGGTTGTTTTTTTATGAGCAAATAAGGATGTGAAACATGTGAAGAGAATACTTGTTTTTCTAAAAAGGATAGTTGGGCACTTGATAAATCTTCATATGTTAGAGAAATTAATGGGTTAAATGTAGTAAAAAGGAAAGGAAAAAATAGATATATAAGAGATATCTAGGGAAATAAAATAATGGGTAGACATGTTATTATAATTGGATGCATACAAATAATGCAAGGGACTCGCACATCTGAAGTATTTATGAGAAGATGTTTGTGAAAGAAGATATTTGTAGAAGGAAGTTCACAACTCAAGCAATGTAATTTCAATAATTGGTTTCATTCTTAGACCGTGATTTATATAATGGATTATAATGTGTTGTTTGAGTCAATGTATTTGAAAATATGTTCATTGGCTTATAATAATGACATTTTAGGTGATTTTAATGGGAGTATAACTCCATCTAGGGTTGTTTCTCGCTATGTTGTATACATACCATCCAAGTAATAAGTTCTATGTGGGTTTTTTATAGAAATATAGTGGGGAAAACCCTATTGTAATGAATCTAAAGGGAACATTAATTATAGTTGTTATCAGATGCATGCTTCAGGTTCAGAAGACCTAGGATACGCCCTACATTTTTCATTACATTAGAGAATTTCCAAGATGTTGGGATCATGATTAGCTAAAACATGATCATCGTGGCAGTGCATGTTTGGAGTAACCTTTAAATGTATGAGGATTGAACTTAGAGGTGGATATAATTCGGTGGGTATCTCCAACATATATCTTGTGACCCTCTTTTCATGTGATGTTTTATGTTCTTATTTGATTTTACTACACATTATTTTCATTTCCAACCCTTGAGTTATTATTCAAACCATATGATGAGATGATTAGTTTTTATTTATAATGGAACCATAAGTAATTAAGATTAACCACAATCAGGGTTGACATAAAATTGGTCATATTTATTCTACAATTTTTGATCAAAATTTATGGATTGGATATCAACAAAAACTCTAAATTCTAGTAGAAAAGGGCCATGAGAAGTCAATCCCATCTCATCATAACTCACTAAATAAAGTCCCATTTGTTAATTTAGATGAAGAATGATGCAGTTAATTGCAAGAAGATTCGAATTTTCCTTTTATATCATTGCAATCATTAATTAACCCATGATAACTATATCATAAAGGATGTTAGTTATTAGTTTCTGTTTGTTACAAAGGATTAAAAGAAAGGGGGGAAGAAGCTTTAATTCTCCCCTACTCATTTTAGTAACCTTGCTAGAAATAAGGTTCAAGGTATGTAATACTCTAGATGTATAACTTCATTTGGGATCCTATATGGTCAAGTTATAATTTGTAGAGGGACTAACGTGTTTGGGAGAACCACTTATTAGAGTTTGGGTTATGGATCTAAACATCCTTATTTGAATTAAACACAACCTACTAGTATTTACAATGGTTATAAGTGGTTTGGATATCATAAAAAACTTTAAAATGAGGGAAGGGTATGGAAGAAAAGTAATAAGAAAAACACCTTGATCTCAATAAAATCACACACTAACAAGAGAATACAAAGAATAATATTAGCTCATTTCTACATAAGCTACAAGTAATTAGTCAGAAGAAATTTCAAACACCAAGATTCACAACTCTATATAATCTAATAAAATAATTGTTATTCATTCACCAAGGTCGACGACAGAGGTTAGTAAATATAGCAATAACTCAAGCTAACCATATTCAACAAAAAACAAAGTAATTGTCCATTCATTGACGTTTCTAAACCACTTAATAATTATGATTTCATAGCTCATCTAAGAAATACAACGAAATAGACATCAACTCATGAAAATGACACTAGTAGATGCTCTATCTCTTACCTTGCAGATTTAACTTAAACCAAAAGTACAAACTCTACTTAATAACTAAAAGAGATTTGTTATATATGCTTCAAGACATGAATTTTCAATTAAAAAATACAATGCAACTCACAAAATATGTGAAAATTAAAAAAAAAACTTCCTATGCATTGAATCCAATGCAAAAATTCCTTTTGTAATAAACTTGAATGCATTTATAAGCCCGAAACTCAACCACCACCTTTGCATGATTTTAGAGATTTTATAAAATCAAAATCTTCTAAAAAGTGAGAAAAAAACTAAAAATAATAGCTGGAAGAAGATATATTGGGAACAAGATCCCAAAATTTAGAATCATTCCCCCAAAATAGAAATAAGAAAAGAATAATAATAACCACTCTCTATTTTAAGCACAACAAACGATTTAAAAATGTATGAACAAAAATATTCCCTAAAAACACTAAGATAAACCCAATTTTATCTTTTACATGATTGGTTGTATTGCTGAAACCACCTCTCTATTTATCTCTATGCCAAATTTCCAAATTTGATGATTATGGGATCAAATTAAACTAAAACCAGTTTATTTAATCTCTTTGTGCATCCTTATCCACTTCTTCTCAAATAAAAAACTCAAAATTTTCCTCTTAAAGATTCTTTTCCATTCTCTATTTGCCTATGCTTTAACTCTATTTAAAAAAATAGATGTTAATTAAAACACTTAGTCATTTAAACCTTTTATTTAATCTCCAATAAAAATCCTCCATGTACTTCTTTTGACTCTGAATTTATCTCCTTTCCACGTATTTCCTTGGATTAGTCAAAAGACACTTGGATCTGATATTGCCATCGATGGTTTGACCTTGGTATGCTTGATGTCAATTATTGGTGGAACCATCAATATTCTCCACACATGTTAAAACTAAAATACACTATGAAAGATTATTTTTGTGATAAAAAACAAGGGATTAAACATGGAGCAAAGTAAAAATCAAACCCCGAAAGCATTTCAAGTGTACTACTAGTTTAACTTTGGCTATTTTTCATGGATTTAATTAAAATGCAAAATTAGATAACTTTCAATTATGTTTGAGGGATTTAAATCAAAGTTTCAATTATGGATGAATGGGGGATCCATTTATTTTTCGAAAAGAGAATGAGGGTATGTTGGTCACAACACTAGTTAGTAAAGAAAATCTCAAAAGTTGATTTTTTTCCATCTATTTTATATATTTTTGTAATTTGATATGAAAACAATTTACTTACAAATATCGACGTAGTTTTTCCAGATGCATTACATGAAATTATACTTGAAAACCTCCAACAAGTGATCATGTTACTTAATTTTTGGTTCAATTTATTTTTCACACGCAGTCAAGCTTCACCAATGTAACTTAGTTTGAGAATATACCTAGGAAATTCACCTATCCTTATTATAAGTATAGAAAACAATATACCTTTGTAGTCAATTTAATTTATTACTCATGAACTAATTAAAAAGTATACAATAAATAAACCACTAGAATATACAAACAACATGGAACTAGACAATTATGTCCAACACCTCATATATGTGTCAAAATATAAGGAAAGAACTATTTCAGAGAATCTAATATGCTATTGAACTTGTTAAATGGTGATATTTATTTCGAAATAGTTTACAACCATGTGCATTTGCTAGTAAGAATAATGTATTTAAAAAATTGACTTGTTATGTAATGGAAGGACTCGGACTCGATAAAACACAAAGGAATATTGAAAAAATACTTGACTTTTTCTTTAAATATAAATTAAAGAACTGAATTTTTATCAATTATTACAAATTCCATACTGCATAATCTAATTAATATCATATAAGTGGGCATAAATTATAGTTAATTTTAACCAAGATGTCTCTTGTAATGCATTGGCTTGTAAAAAACATAGTGGCATGACTGTTGAATATGTAAATTTGAGCGCTTTGTAACCTTGAGTGAGATTTTGGAGGCATAAGTAAGATCTTAGAAAGAATGGGTACTCAGTCGAAGCTTAACTAAGGTAGGACCTTAAATACATTAAAGGCATTGTATACATTAATTTGTCAAGATTATGTTTATTGAACATCTTAAATATTTCTTTCATTTCGTATACATCTAATTTTTCAATTTTCATCTTTCATACCTGTTACCTACAATTTCCTTTGTGTAGATAAGGGTCACTGATGCATCTATTTCTAGAGTAGGTGCCTTCCAGGAATGGGGAATGGTTATTGACATAACCATTATCGGTTAAAGACAGTACAGAGAGAGAGTGTCACTATTTTTCCTTATCCTTAGTTTTCCTTGTGCAAGTTATCCTTTTCCTCTTAGGTCTCATGTACATTGCATTCATAACTTATTGCTTGCATCTCACCACTTTGCACATTGTTTATCCACATCCATGATCTGTGACACACTAGTTTTGCTTTTCACGATATATTAACTCTTTTCACTATCTTTGGTCAACACCATCACTCATGGGAGATAGTTTCGGTGTTATATTTTCCCATGGCCGAAGACATCACCCATGGGAGATGGAATCCTACATAAAATTTCCACACATTTTACATTCATAGAGAAATGAAGCCAAAATCATTCGAATTTTCATTTTCTCATCTCTTTTATGTCATCTTCGCATCTTATCTCCTAGCTCTTGGTTCATATTATATATTTCTTGAATTGGATTGGATATCATTCTTCTTGTGTCTAAGATAGGAACAATGTTCCCATTATCCACCTAATAATGATTCTCTCTAAATGTGTTGCTTCACTTGAGATATAGTTGCATCAATGACCATCCTACAAGTACAAGGTGAGTGCTCTAACTATCTCTTTTCATTTTGTATAGATAATTTTATCTCCTTCCCTCATTGTGCTATGCTATATTAGTATTACACATGTTTGGATAGTAGATTAGGATAGTGCTCTTATTCATTATCAACTCCTTATCTCTCATTACTTTCATATCAGTATTATTGTGCATGTTTGTTTCATTTATTTTTGATCCATACCTCTCCTCACCAAAGTACTAATATCACAATATGGTTCATTCCTCTATCTTAACCACGGGCCTTTGAAACCCTAGGTTGATATAGTGTAGTGATTTTTTCCCTCTAAATATGTGACCCAAGTGCTCATTATAGACCCTTTAATTCTACGGAATGTATGTCAGTTAATGTTTGTTTCATCTTTGTTTCCTAGATATCTCCTTGTAGAATAGATGATTTAAGAGTTTATGTTATTGAGACACATTTTTGGCCCCTCATACAAATGAATGGGCTGCATTTCCTTTAACATTGAATATATTCTTCTATAAATCTAAACCAAAGATAAACATAGTTAACAAAGATTAGGTGTGTCTTTATTTAATTTTATATCTGTTATAAATTAATTTGAATAAGTAAATAAGAAAATTTTCACAAATATAATCTCACAAGAATTTAGATGTGACTAAAATAATGAATTAATTTTAGATTATTGATTGATAATTATATCTTTATTAAAAATACTAAACAAGTAAGAGAACAATGCTAATCATACACAAAATTGCGTGTCGTGGAATCCAACAAAAGAATGTAAATATAGATCACATAACAACAATGCAATGAGAAAGATAACAACCAGAAAAAGAATTAAGAAATAAAAAGTCATTAAGAGGCAAAACCATTAGCCCTTCCTTTTTTTCTTTCTTCCTTTTCACCTCACTCCATCTCAAATCTCGAAAAATTATTTATCGAATGCTCCTTTTCAAACATAGAATTATTGAATTCATGTGTAATTCTAAATTTAATGTAACTGTTGATAAAAAAAAAAAGTTTGTATACTTTTTGTTTCCCCATTTTTTTATTAATGGAAAATAGTTTTGAAGGGACTATACCCTATTACAAAAGACGCTCAACATCCAAATAAACATGAAAAAGTAGCAAAAAAGGATCTAAATCCTAATATTACATTAAGACCAACATTAGTCAAAATAGAAGATACTAAGAAAAAGCAAGACAAGGATTTAACTGTAACTAAACAACATAAAAACAATGTACTATCAGTAACAAAACAACAACTTGAACGCATCCAACCTGCCCAGAATGTGTTATTTCTTTGAATCCCTACCAATTCTTGATTTGATCATCTACAAAGAGGTAAAGAGCACCAAAGTGGGGACATGCGTGGGGTCATTTACATTCAGCTATGAGATGACCTGGTTTCTTTCCTTTTCAATACCCCAAATGTCTTCAGGAACTCCACTCATCATAGTGATGCTTCTAACCTATTAATCAAGAAAATCACATATAGCAGGGTTCATTTTAAGACACCTCTATAAAATTGTAGGTGGAAAATACCTGGCGAATATCCCTAGAACCAGTTTTAGTGAAAGGCAAATTTGACAGTGTTCCAAAACAAAAAATTCACCTGGTTTTTTCATGGCTCCATCATTGACGTGTGACAACAAGATGTCAATAATCACTCCAAACGCGCATCAATGGAATGTCAATGGTGTTGAATGATGCACGTCACTGGCTCCAATTGACACGCATCATTGGCTCCAATTGACACGTGTCACTGGCTCCAATTGACGGGCATCACTAACTCCAATTGACACGCGTCACTAGCTTTAATTGACGCGTGTCACTAGCTCTACTTGATGCGTTTCACTGGCTCCAATTGACGCATGTCACTGGCTCAAATTGACGCGCGTCATTGGCTCATATTGACACGCATCACTGGATCCTCTTGATGCGCGTCACTGGATCCTATTGACGCGCGTCACTGGATCCTATTGACGCGCGTCTCTGGCTCCTATTGACGCGTGTCAATTAATCCTATTGACGTGCATCGACCAACACTATCGATGCGCATCAGCTAAGACACTTGACACGCATCAATTGAAGCCATTGACGCCCGATTTAGCCTATAAATACCCTTTAACCGGTCAATTTATCGTTTTCACCTTCCCACTCATGAATTTTTACAGGTCTCAATCATTGTCAGAGACATAAGTACAACTATAATGTCGACTTCACATACTTCCCAACTACAAGTTCAGCAAAAAAATCAAGAGAATCCAATTCAATCGATTTCCAAGATCAACTACAGGAATCCCTTATGCCCTCACATCCATACTGTTTTAAAGATGTCTTCAGAATATAAAGATTTGATGGATGCATGTGAATTTATAGGGCTTGTTAATATGCCCCATTTCGAAGCAGATTCGGATATTTTGAATTACCTTCTGTCATCCTACAATTCAGAGGATGACATTTTTTATGTGACTCTGAATGATGGCCGAATGTTCTAATTCAGTATCGAAGCAAATGACATCCATCGGTTTACGGGCCTTCCATTCAAAAATTTACCAATTGTTACAATCAAGGCAACACTCCTGGAAGAAGATAAGAAATTTCTCGAATCAACATTCGGTTTCCATGTTGATTGTAAGTATAATTCGTTTTAATTCATATTTTTTATTCTGTTTTTTATTCTGATACAATTTGCTGTTATAAATTTATAGTAATTTTCACTATTTCACATTTACAGCCCATGTCAATAAATCTAGGCGTGGTGTGGATACACAATCAATTGCACACCACTTTCTTGCTGCACTTATTTCATTTTTTCAATCCAGAATTGTTTTGTAGGGTCGCCAAACTGATATACCAAGTTGGGCCATTGCATACATTGTTGCCACTATCTCAAAAAAAAATTCGATTGGTGCACATATCTATCCAAAAAAATAAGAACTAACATCAAAAATTCAAAACTTTCAGAAAAACCTTTCATTTATTCAACAAAAAATACCAACACATACAACACAGTGAAATACAGGATAACTTTTTTTTTTACTTGCTTGACACATAACACGACGCAACATGTCATCACCAAGGATACAACTAACACTGTGAACAACTTGATACAAGGATGGCCATAACAGGCAGCATGGAGACGTTCACACCTATCAAGGACAATACATACATTTTTTTTTCTTGACAAGACAACATGGAAGTCCAACCACATGACATACTTACCTTTAGGGCATCCCATGAGGAAATTCTTGTTAAATTTTCTTGTTTACTAAAATGTCTCTTAATTCTTAACTTACGTTCTTATAAAATTTCATGTAATGATTCACACAATTCTTTTCACAAGGGAGAACTTCTTTCTTTTCAACTATTGACTAAATAGCTTAAGGCCAAGCTTTCTAAACTAGGATCATCAATTTTATGTCCAAATCTTTTTTATTCATTTGATTTTAGAACATTTTCCATTTCTTACAAGGTTAATTAAACTTACTCAAGCCACTAACACATGTTCCACAACTCTATTGCACAGGTGAAGGCTCCGATTGAGTGGAAAGTACTCCGATTGAGTGTTTAAAAATACCACTTAGGGTTCATAAAAATAACCTTCTTGTTTAAGGATCAAACTTTGACCTTGCTTAAGAAATATCACCATGAATGAAGGCAAGGGTTAACAGAACAGGACAACAGAATTTAGCTTCAGGGTCACATTGTGTACTATCAGTCTTTTATTGAGGTTAAGAGTTTATCAAGATTGGTTAAATGTTCCATCTAGACTTTACTTAATTAAGTCTGACAAAGGAGAACATTTCAAATGATAGAGAGATATTTAATGTTTTATTAATCAATTTCCCTCCTACTTATTAAATCCTATCATCTTCTAAAATCTAACCATTGATTTCACCATGAGATCATTTAAGGTTTCACCATAAAAAGGATAGTGTTTATTAGTTTAGCTCGGGGGAAAAACAAGTAATCATATTTTGTTACAAAATATAGATTCCTCTTGATTGTTCCAGGCCTCAAATGCTATCAAGTAGATCACATCTACATTAATATATTCATATATATAAATTTTAGTTTAACTTTTATAAGGACTATCTAGTTCACTTTATAGTGCTTACAAACTCATTACTACTATGTCTTAGAAGGATTTACAACTCAACATTTTAACTCAAGAGCAAAGTTTGACAGTTACAACAACAATACTCTACAATACATTTACTAAGGCACTGACCCTTCTTCTAAAAAAAAATTCCCACTAGATGTTATCAATAGTTTAACCATAAAAGACAACGTACAAGCATCAAATTGGATATCATCTATGCAACTACAACAGCCACTTCTTTCATACTTGAGCTCGGAAAAATAACCTGCAAAAACATGTTAGCTTTTGTCAGTTGAAAAGAACTGGCATGAGCATGCATTCCCTTTTCCTAGATATTTCATCAAAATTAATTGAATGACTAGTGCATGATTTCCATTCCAAGGCATAAGCAAAAGTAATTTGTATAAATGTACACAAAATAGATATCTAGTTAACAAAAGGCACATTGCAGAACATATGAAAGCCAAAATTGTGCATTTTCTATCCAAGGTTACCCTTACACCATACATTCTAAATTATAACAAATTTCCCACATAATACACCTTTTTATTTTCCTTAAGTAAGATAGCGATAGCAGCTTCACATTCACAAAACAGAATAAAGGAATCGTACACAACCACCCGATATGGAAATAGTAAATTCTTCTGATAATGTCAAAAAAAAGGGTAACAAGATTTATTATTCCGAACATCCCTACTCAGAGCAAGAGTGCCACACAAGTCCACTAAAACTCATACAGCCTATGGGGGGGGGGGGGGGGGGGGGGTTATGGCCACTCAAGGACCCAATTCAAAGATCATGTAAAAAGGAATGCATTGCACATGCGTACACCTTAAAGAATGTAGCTGACATTTTTGATTGTTATACCCAATATTTATTTATATATTCAAGGTTAAACAACGTCCACGTATGATAAGTTGAAACTTTGAAAGCACTCTTAAGCCTCAAGTGCCAACTCCGCACATCCCTCAACGAAAAACCCTTCATTCCCAACATAATAAAATATTTCAATGTTATACACTATTAACTTACTTACTGATATAACGAAGAAAGGTCTCAAAAAAAAACATTGTTGCTTGGGGGTAAATGTAATTTACCTCTCACAGGTCCCCAAAAGCATCTCAAGCCTCAGACTTAGTTCCATGTTCACCACATCCGACATATACTTCATTGTTTGTTGCTCGGAAGGGGTAAAACACTGTTCATGCACTCACTACCATGGGGGCGTCCGACAAGGAAGGGCTTTTCTTATAATAATAAAAAGAATTAAGAAAACTTACACAGTTACGTCGGGCGCATAGGATATCCCATGTACAAAACGAGAGCCCCTTGAATACTTTAAGTATTTTCTCCAAAGGTTCGAGTAAGGTTTTCCTTATAACAAACCCTCAAATTTTCCACCACAAAGAAGTCGGTGGACCTTTCGTAAGACCAGTTAGGGAGATAATACAAATGTAGGACTGACGAGGATATCCCTTGGTCAGGGTACTAAAATTTTTAAGGTCATCATAAGCTAGGTAAGCAAGTTAGATTTGGCCAAAACATGTTTGCCTAAGACGGCGTCGAAAACCCACTATCAAGTCATAGCCAGTCACATCCGACAAGCATAATACACAGTTCGTTAAAGCTTCTAAAACAAAATAGAAATTTACAATGTTCCAACTTGTAGTCGACCTCCCAGGGATGAAATTGGGATGAGATTATACCAAATTAGATTGCTAAAAAGAAAAGGATGAGCAAGGGTCTCTCTAGTATCATTTCCAATACGAATTAAGATTAGACCGTGATAACATCAAAAGGGCAATAAATACACTTCTTCTCCAGAGGTAAATAGTTTTATTCATTTATCACCTTGCTCTCCTCTATAACCATAGGGATACATAAAGGAGGTAAAAATCAAATCACATTTTTTTTTTTTTCTAAAGAGGACAGAACTTAAACAAACAACTCCTCATTGCCATGCTGAGGAAGGTCCAAAACCAGGTCGCAGAAGGAAAGAAAACTGCTCCTACAGGCATAACACAGACGTATCTAATAAGACCCCTCACACATCTAGCAAAAGCAAGAAAATACACTCTTGGCGGGGGAAGGCATGCAAAAGCCACACAACATTTCAAATGATAAAATCTCACGCAGAGCTTATCTCAAACCAACACAGCACACAATTACCAGGAGAACAAGCAATAATCATGCATTTAATATAAAAGGAAACAGCTGGAAAAAGGGAAAAAGCAGCTCATACCTGTTCCTCCTGATTCAACATCGCCCCTCCTGCCTCTGCTTGGACACAAGACATAATGATTACATCTCCTGGCTCTGAAAGGCATCTACCGCAATGGTGATTAAACCTTTTCCTTCATCATATTTGAGGACAGCATCAAACTCTCGGTGCAACATTTCAGCTGTAGCTTGTAAGGTGATAATTCCAACAGGAAACTTTATGCCTGCCAACTTAGTGACTCGTTGAAGCAGCTCATAAAATTGCAAAGTAAAACGTGCTTCATGAATATTCTGATATGAACCAGATCCACCCTGCTATGAGATCCTCTTCCATGAGTTACATCGTACAAACAAGCAAGGTCTCAATAGAGAATCTCTGTAATAAATTTCATCGGGTCTCCTGGTAACACTCTCACTATCACTTAATCAATTTGAAGGAACAAACTCAGTACCTTCTGGATTTCCCGAAATATCCTGCTACCTTCAATCTCCCAAGACAGTTTCTAAGCAACATCGCATGGATCTCCCGTGCCTGTTGGTGTGATCTGTCAATGCTCCATTTCCAGTCTATTTTCCATTGCGATAAAATCAATGAAAGGGTTTGGATTCTCTATCCCTCCTATCATTCCCAGAATCCAAACGAAAAACTAACCGAGGTAGAATGCAAGCGGAATGCCGATTATATAGAGCATGCACTATTTCACATAGTGCAACTCATTTAACTGTTTTTTCTGTGTCGGTTCTTTTCTTTCAAAAATCAAACCACCTGATAGAAATCTCCACTATCTCCGTCACAAATCCAATATGGTAATTTCTAGAGCAGCTGCGGCACCTTGAAAGAGTGCCCAGAGCTTCTGTAATCCCTTTTCAGCGATGAGGTCTATAGCCAGCCAACATTTTCTAGCATATTTTCACAGGCAGAATCATTTGACAAACACCCATAGACCACCTCACTAGCTAAAGGATGAGGCACTCATCTGTCAAAGTGTCCGATCTGTACATTTACTTCAGGTTCAGATATCACGTACCGGTTTCAAGCTTATGTCTCCTTTACCTGGAAATAGCAAGAAAACCTCGGAGGATACCTGATCCATTCCAAAAAAAAAAACACGTCCACCAGCAGCTTCGATACGGCCCATCTCATCCTCTCATTCAAGCTTATGGTCATTAGAAAGAGGGATTGCTTTTCACCCCTGGATAACACTGCTCTTGAATCTCCACAGTTAGCAATAACAAGTTGAGATTTACTCACTTCTACTACAGCTATGAAGATTTTGCAACCTGATCACACTTTGGTCTGCGTGCAACCAGAACACCAGGATCAACACCAACGGTTCATTGGGCTCACCCTGTAGCAGCTGTCGCACTTAGCTCATCTCTGGGCCACTATCCATTTTCTGAAGGATACGTTTACTTCTCTACCCTGTAGCTGCTGCCTAAAGCCATGCACTTCCTCACGGCACTTTCCTAGGAGGATTTCGGTTCTACAAAATCCACTGAAACTGCCTGCACAACACGATTTTGAGGATCCAAACCCACTCACGCAACATCAGGGCGATAGACCTTCATTTCACCATCAATGAATCCACTGTCCAGAACACGCTGAAGCAATTCATCTGTTTCAGCATTTGATGGAGCGCAACAAGCATTCGTGGTTTTGGGCAAAAACAGCAGGTAGACCACGTGACAGCAGATGGCAAGTCAACATTTTAATAAATGGGCATAAATGGGCAGGTAGGAGAGGCAAACACACGGAAGATAAAAATCTGATCCTTTTTGAAAGCTACGCGGCCAGCAAGGAGGAAGGCATACGGTGGGTGGTTAGAAAACAATTAGTTTCATTAATCCCCACCAACATATGCCAAACAAGGCACCAAATAAAATAAAAAAGGAATATGGCAGGAGGCCATACACTCTACCACGCACCCCTCTTGCTAGAAAACAAGGAAATAAAGAGTCCAAGGACAACAATGTAGCCCACGTCTCCTCATGTCTAGCCTGTCGCATCCATAATCCAACGTGGGAGGAAAGGCAATGGACGCAACAATAAGTGCACCCCGGAATTAAGAATTGCAATGAGGCATGCGTGTGGGATCAGACAGTCAAGGCGGGAGCGACAAACAAATCAAAAGGATATTTTAACGATAACAGAGGATGATATCGATAACAATCGATATAAAGAAGGTAATAATAAAATACAATCGTTGATCGATAATACAATCATAATGTCATTATTATTATTATTATCATTATTATCATTTTACAGCTTGTGAAATAATTATCAATTATAGTCATAATGGTCAGCAATCGAGGTCGACGAAGGCACAACGACACTCCATGCTTAGCACTCGATCGCCACAGGATGAATAGGTGTAACGTAGAACAGGGCATTATAGCTTCTGAATAGACACTGAGTACAACTCCTACAAGGCCACCCATAGCACCGAGAAAAACAACCCTCGACAACAAGGTACAACTCTTCGATAGTACGTTTAATTTCAAAATTTTTGACTTTATGAATTGTTTTCCTATTTTTCATTTTTTTCTTGTACTTTTCAGCACATGTCAGTCTTGATCAAACCACGGCATCAACACCCACTCAACCAATAATTTTTAAAATGCCAACCAGAGAAATAGTGAAAAATAACATTGGTAAATGCATGCCTTTTGCTCCGGCCCCTAGTGGGACACTAAACATTGCCTCCTCCTTTCGAATTCCAACTCTCTCACTTGGTGGCTTGCCCAGTGCAACGGGCATATCTGTTTTGAACAATATAAATGTAGATGAAGATTATTTGGGCATTGATAGCAATGACCCAACTGGTTTTTTTATACCCACGAGATGATTCAAGGCCAGCAGTTATACTTCAAATTTCAATTTAAATATGCTCTACAATTTTGAATTACATTTCGATTTAAATTTATTTATCTAAATCTTGATTAATTTTTTCACAAACAGGATCAGCCCCCCCAAAGGCAGAAACAAGTAGCAGTTGATCTTGCTGAAAGCCCCCATACTTCTCCAGCAAGATCGTCTTCATCTGATTCAGATAGTGAATAGTTGCCACCTTTTCCTTTGGAGAACTTAATTGGTTATGATCTTCAATCCCATGTTAGTGAGTTTATTCTTCCTCATATCAATCAGCTTATAGAATGGAAGAGAAGGGCTAAAGTTCTTATCAATGAGATTATTAGTCATTATGAAAATTATTGGCAACGGGATAGTTTATACGCTGCAGTCCAGAATCAACCTGCAAAGATGGATTCCTTACTTACCCAAGTAAGAAGTGGGACTATCACGTATAACAACAACTATAAAGACAACATTTTAGATAAGGCATTAAACAAATTGGAAATTATTAGTGCCGAGGCCCAGGCATATTTTAACAAATGGTCCAAGGACAAGGATTTGGTAGCAATCACAAATTCCAAAAGAGATAGAACGGTTGTAAGTACTATTACATTCAAACAATCATTCTTGTTAATTTGAAATTTTCATTTTTTAGTAATATTTTGAATTGACATTACTCTTTTTGTGCAGTTGAAATATTAAAATTTGAAGAGTCAGGCAAAGGTTTTGCAAGTTCACTTGGAAACAGCAAAGAACAACTTATCTGCAGCAAAAAAATTGAAGCAAAATATTTTTTTGGTTAACAAACAAAACAATACACTAAAGTGGATAATTAAAGAGCATGGTTTCAACCCTGACATATTATTCAAAGCTAAAGCAACAGCGGATCCAAATTTGCTGTCGCATGGAGATGGGACAAATCAAGAAGAAAGAATTTTTAAAAATATGGATAGTGCTGCGGAAGATCTTATAAGTTCAGGGGTTATTTCTAGTGTTGGGGAAAGAGGTACAGCCACAGTGGAAGAATCCATTGGGGAAGAGAGCAGAGGAGTAGAATTGGATAAAGAAAAAGAGGGTTTTGAAAACTAGAAACTTTTATTATTGAGCAAACTTTAAATATTGAATTTGAAAACTTCTACTATTGAGTATGTACTATGGTATTTGAATTTAATTATATGGATTTATATACAGTCTTTAATTTTAATTGCATTAGATGGTGATTATCATGAATTATATGTATGTTTCTTGTTTACTTGCATTGTCATGAATTGTATGTCGACGTAGATGATGAATGATGATAATTGATAATTAATGATAGATGATGTTGAAAGACGATGAATGACAATAATGATATGATATATATGGACGATGATCAATTTAATGTGGATGTAGATTTATCATCAAGCACAGTAATTTTTCTTCTCTAGACTTTTGTACTTGTTTTAAGATAATTATTCTCTATACTTGTAACGATATGAGCATAATGTCATTAGAATGGATATAGATGATAAATAAATGGAATGTGTTATAATGGATATAGATGACATTAGAACGAATAGAATTGTAATAATATGATTATGAATTATTTTAAAAAAACCGAATTGTTTTAATAAATTTAAATTAGATAAATAATTGTGTTAATAATAATTGTAGTGTCAGGAGTTAGGATATGATAATGATATGGTGATGATATGATATATATGGATGATGAGGAATTTTATGTGGACTTATATTTAAAATTGTATAATGTATTGTTTATCCCACAGTTAAAAAAATATATCAAAGGATTTTGCACATATAAAAAATAAATTAAATATAATTCTAAGAAATCAAGAAAGAATCATCACTGGTAAGAAATTAAACATAATTGCAAATATGATAGGGTTTAGCTTACCTCTTGCGTATTAGATTACTGTGAAATCATCAACGGTAATGTGTAGATCTTTGTTTTACCTGACATTGTAGATAGAGGGGTGAGTTGCCTGACATTGTTAGTCCTGAGAAGTGCCAGCAACATCTTTAAATATATAGACCAACAATATCTTTAAATAAATGTAAATATATAGAATTAGACCTGTAACATCTTTAATGATAACAAGAGCTGAAAAAATGTAAAGTAACAAACAATAAGATTATGTTGAAGAAGATACCTATTTAAAATTGAAATTATCACCGGTAATGTGCTAGATCTTTGTCTTAAAAAAAATCAACACAAAAAATGGATTAGCAGATAGATGGGTGAGTTGCCTGACATTGTCAGTCCCGAGAAGTAACAGCTTCCTCGGACGGATGTCAACCCACGTTTTTAAAAAATAAAAAGATTGTATTTAACTAAATGTAAATACATAGACCTGTAACATCTTTAATGATAACCAGAGCTGAAAAAAATGAATAGTAACAAACAATAAGATTAAGGGGAAAAAGATACCTCCTTAAAGTTGAAATCATCACTGCCACTGGTAATGAGCTAGATCTATGTTTTAAAAAAACCCAACACGAGAAATGGATTAGTAGATAGATGGGTGAATTGCATGAAATTTTTAGTATATAGACCTGTAACATCTTTAATGACAAAGATAAAAGATAGATAAAGAAGATACCTATTTAAAGTTGAAACAATCCATTATCAATAGCTTCATCAAACTAGATGTTGTCTTTTATAGAATGTGACGAAGAGCCAATTACACTCTCAAGGTTGGGAATATTTGTACTTGTTATATTATTCACACCTCTTCTTTCCCAAAGGGAATTCCAGTGCGCAATTGCTCTGTCGAAAGGAAAGGTTTCGATGGAGTATCGAGAAACATAACACCTCATGCAACTTTCCATATTTTTATCCAACCCATTTCTCAGTTTTGATTTTATAAATGACAATGCACTGAAAACCCTTTCATCCTCCACAGACCCCAAAATCATTGTTTGGAATAACTCATATAATCTAAAATATTCACTGATATCTTCTTGTAAGATAGAACTTTGATAGATTCCTCACCACAGCCTTGTAATAGCACCACTTTTAGAAGGTTAATCTAAATTCTTATATTGGTTCCTCATTGTTGTTGCAAAATTTGTTGACTGAAACTTTAATAAATCGGCATTCAGTATACCTTTGATTTCCATACCCTTAATCTCTAACGTCTTTGTAAATTGTTCCATTATTGTACCCATTGATTTATGGAAATGCTTTCTGACAAAGTCTACATGGCCACCTTCAGTATTCCAAAAATTAGGATTCATCACACCCATGGCTTCCAAAATTTTATCTTTACAGAAATGTTCCCTAATTTCTGATGACAAGGTTTCTAAAATTTGTTTAAGCTTTATTCTTGTTTCAACTATAACAGACTCAAACAAATTACGTGTCACGGGAACATCTTCTCATTCTGATCCTGTAATATCTTGATTTTTTTACAAAATGTGCATTGGTATTTCCCTCCCATTAACAGTGATGCAGAGGTGATCGTGGATATTAAATCTCAAAAAGGTGTTAGGATTTTTAAGATCTAATAAATCTTTCCAATTTTCAAAAATAGGTGCATCAAAACTCTCCTGGGAACAGTACAATATATCAAGACTTTGACATACCATTTTTCTCATCTGTATAAAATCCACAATATAGATTAATCTACCATGTGCATGCTTCATCAGTGTATTGATCTCCTTTAACATTGGAAGAATACCAACCAATGTAAGCAATGCCTCCAAATCAGTTAAACGGAACAACAAGTCCCTTGCCCTATCAACTTCATGATGGTATTTGTGCATGAAACCAACCAATGAAGGATACTCCTCATGAACTCTACATGCAGGTTCATACAAAAAGATCCATCTAGTCTCCACATCCTTCAGAATTTTTTTGCCATCTGTAATTCCAATTGCAAATTTTTGGAGCTCGAGAAAATGCTTTGGGCTGCTTGACATATAGGAATGAAGTTCTCTTATAAGGTCTTCTAATTTAGCAACATTTTCATGGTTGCTTACCATTTTATACGCTAAATTCATTCTGTGAGCCATACAATGAATTGGTAGCATATATGGGGCCACTGTTGTTGGTAGTCTAACACAGAGCCCTGTTCGGTGACCCTGCATGACAGATGCACCATCTGCTCCAACGCATGCCAACTTTGTAGCAATTTCATAATCAGTCATTCCAGCAACATCTTTCAAATGAGAAACAAATATTTTATATAGGTTTTCGGCATTGCAGTTTTCAACCATTTTCATAACACCCAACAGATGAGGTGTCCTTATATGATTTTCTAAAGTATAGATGTGGATACATACCCATGTGGTGTTGTCAACTACTATCACTTCACCAATTGAAAGAGAGATAAAGTTTACTTTTTTACATTCTCTTTCAAATCTTCCTTCTCTATCATTGAGAGGCATTTTTCCATTTCCCATCCACTACTTTCAGACCAATGAGACAAAGGTACATTCAGCCTTCTGTTAAATTTATACAAAACTTTGAAATCCAGGAAATCTGAAATCACTCTTCCTTTTTTTAGTATTTGAAAAAGAGTAGAGAATTGTATGAATTTTGCGTGTAGATTTGTTTCTTTCATCTTACCAATATGCGATGTGATTGTTCCTCCCTTTTCCAACAGATGTCTGTGTTTTTTCTGCTCTGCCTCATATTTCACTGCGTATCTAACATGCATGCATTCTTTTTCAGTTTTCCACCTATGTGTTTTGATTTTCTGGCCATCCACCCCCGTTACAGTTAAATATTGTTTTCCACAATGTTTTTCTATAGTTTCCAGCTTCAGTTGCATTTTTTGTTGCTTTCCCAATTTCCACGTACATATTGTACATGTACATTCAGATGGAATTTCTTCAAAATTAGATGATTGTATAGGTTCAATAAATGGAAATTTAGCTACCCAATCAAACTTGTATGTCCTGCCAATGGTCCACTTGTTCTTGATCGTTTTCAATGCTTTACTTTTTTGAGTAGAATTTTGAGCAATATCACAATCACCTGGTTTCCTCTTTCTTGGACTAGAGTTTGATTTTGATTTTTGTCTTCCATTTTGCTGAGTGTTTGTATCTGTGATATCTAGCTGCACTTCTGGTTGCACCCCAACAGGAACAATATCTTCAAGATCTGGCATATTATCGTAGGTTTCATTTGTTTGACTTTGATACTATGCAGAATGCATGTCCACCTCAATAATACCTTCCACACAGTCAGTATTCTAATTCTTTGTGGTGGCATCTATGTGATTGGTATTTATAATATCTGTATCTGCAGATTTTCCAAAATACTTGAAGAGTGATTTCTGAGATTTCTTACTTACTTTTAGGTTATTCATATTCTTATAGCTGGTACCTTCCATTATTCTGAAAAGAGTCCTGCATCAGCAAAAGAACCAAGCAGCGACTCTTTCTAGTGTCTGAGGTCTTGTCGCACGTCCCCTATCTGAGGTCTTTGTCACGTGTTAACTCTGCACTTGTCGCGCGTCAACAACCCATTTCCTGTCGCGCGTCCACTATCTGAATATACTGTCATGCGTCAACACTTCCCTTGTCATGCGTCAACTTCTTTTCCCAAGTCACGTGTCAACACTTCCTCTGTCGTGCGTTAGTACAGCTGTTGTCGCGCGTCAACAATGCGCTTGTCGCACATCAACACTGCATTTGTCGCGCGTCAACAATCACAGGCTAACAATAATCTGAATCTCTGGTGCTTAAGGGTATGCGAGTTCAAATTTCACAGTATTGGTAATTTTTTAAGCTACTTGAGGTATACTACCCAGCGAATCAGCTAGGTTTTTATAGGAGATGTTTTCAAATGAAGGCGAAGCCGACCCCCCAACAAAAATATACTATATATTTTAGGCAAACAGGACACCGACCCACTCCGAATAATTCACCTTTTCAAATTTTCCTAAAATGAAATTTTCACCATATTACGAATATTCGCCGCTAAAATTATCCCTGACATATAGCTTTGAAGATGGCCATGTTGTGATCGTGTCTATCCTTATATTTCCAGAGTCTATTATCAAGGGAGTTCAATTCCTTGTATATTTCATCAATCTGATCTATCCCAGTACCAGCATCCTCATTCATCTTTCTTTTCCCCTTATTCTTATTTAACTAGTGCCAAGCTTTTTTAATGCTTTCGACCTCATTTTCCAACATTTCCATTCTGAGGAGAAGATTTTCCCTCTCTTGTTGATTAACATTATCCTGCCCTATAATACTGATGTGTAAAATATTGTGAGCATGTTACCCCTGATATTCAAATAACCATATCTTTCAAATGGAAACTCAAATTTGGGTAGGGGAGGAATTTTTGAAAAGCTCTCAACATCGGCTTCTCACCTGCCATAATTAAATGTTTCAGCCTGCCATTTTTGAGGCTTTCAAGTCTCTCACCTTCCGCCATGGTGGAGAATGGGCATCTTTTTTTCCCAGTAAAGAAGAACACGTGAATACATGGACTCTATCATGATCATTGTTACATGTGAATTAAATGCATTTCTTGGGGTGGTTGAAGAAGGATTCAATTTTTTCCTTCTCTCCTTCTCTCATTCCTATATATTGTAAACGAAGGGCATTTTTCAAAAGGTTGGTCATTGTTTCTCTCCTTTCCCCCTCTCTCTTTCTTCCTTAAGGAAGAATGTGGAGAGTAAGCCTCCTCTCATAGCTCTATAATTGCATCTCCTTTCCCATTTCCTAGTGATGATGTATTGTGTGACTTATGGAGTAATAAAATCTATTTCGTGATGCATCTTCTCCATCCTTTCTTATTTTACTATCTCTTCTTACATCTTATCATTACAGGGTGTACTGTGCATACTCTAATGTTTATTGTAGGTTATGGGAGCTGTGTTTAATGGGTTCTAAAGTGGTGTTCCATGTGAATCTATCTTTGGTATGTGGTGCACCTAGTCCACCCTATGATTTTCTCATATCTCTCCATTTCATGAAATTGGATTTGTGATCAACCACTTCCTTTTCTGGTATATCACCTCTTAGTTTAGGCTCTCTTTTACTCTTTCTCTCTCTCTCCCAATCTCCTTGGAAGGTTAGATTAGGATTAGATAGGTTTTTCTTGTACTAGAATACCTATTGGAAACTAGTTTAGGAAGCAAGAACTAGATTTCTGTAAAGGGAAATCTCAAGTCTGCAAGTCCCACAGCTTAAGAGATGGTCCTATGTTATACAATCACACCAAATGTACCACCTAGATTCGAGGCAATTTGGGGGTGCTATGATTTTACATCAATAGTTTTGGCACGCCTGGTGGGAAAGGTATGAAGCACCTTACAAGTTGACTTCATCAGGTTTGATGTGTTCTTGGTGAAGATTACAACCTTTAGAGGAACTTTCAAGCACATCTGGTGACTCCATCTGGTCAACAACCCATCCTCTTAGTTATAGGCCTTCCGCCATCAATTTTTCATCCATTTTTCTTTTCACATATTTCATCTTCTTCCATCCCATGAAGTTATGCAATCATGACTTCATTCCCACCTTGGAATTCACACTTGCAGCAACCACAACGCATTCAGCCTCTAATGTATTTCCCAAATCCTCCAGATCATCATTATGATTAGATCAGTAAACCATTATGCTTACCCATATGAGCAGTTTCCAAACCATTTTGGCCATGGAGCTTATTAAGGGCAAGGGTACACATACAATGGTGATAATTATGTGGAGAATGTTGATCTTATAGAGAAGATCCAAATAATGGAGGCTATCATGGTGCATTCCAGGGCTATAGCACAAATGAAGGCATTCAGGATTGGTTACAGGGCACCTTTTCCATGGGTTGGTCCTTTTCCAAGACATTATAGCCCAAAAAAGAAGCTTGACTTCATGGTTGAGATGTTTCCCCAACTTGGGGAAAGGACCAAAAACCTAGTCAATGGGTAAGTCCACCATCTCATATATTTTCTTTTCCTTTTTCTCAAATAACTCTATCTCAATCGGAGCTTCAATATCCATGCTTCCCACTTGTTGCCCCCAAATGTTTTTTTCCCTTCTCCATCTCCTAGTCTTCCATCTCATCTCAATTCTCCTTCCCTTTTCCCTTCTAAGAAGGCATCCCCTCCAAACTAATAAGATGTTACACATCCCTCTCCACCAAAAACAATAGAAAAAATTGTTAAATCCCAACCTACCACTCCTCTTGCATCCCTAATCCCATGTGCAGAAGAGATTTCAAAGACTAGTCAAGCAGAACAAAGAAAAGAGGAACACAATAGAGAAGAAATGATAGAAAATTTGAAGATTCGGGCTTCCAGATTATTAATTACAAATATCCCCTTGATCATTAAGCCAACAGAGGAGGTCAAGGTTGAAGAGCCAGTGGTGGCTAAAGCTGAGTTTGTAGCAGAAGAAGAACAAGAACAAGAGTAAGAAGATCAACAATTTGTTTTCTCTTAATGTATTGTCCATGATGGCACTTCGTCTGAAGAGGATGTTGATCTAATCCAAGATGCACAAATAGTCAAGAGAGAAGAAGATAAATCAGCTCCAAGTCCCATTGAAGAGGAGTAGATTGGAGAGACCAAATTAGAGTTGAGTCCACATAATGAAGAAAGCATTATTGAATATTTTTTCCTTTCACTTTAAGGGCCTGATTTGATTCATGAACCCATGAAGAAGGAGGACCATATGGTTTCAGAGGCTCAAAGTGCAGAGCAGGCCACAGAAGAACCTTCAGTTCTTCCTCCCACTTCATTCCCTTTGAGCTCTAATGTTGAAAAAGAGTTTGAACTTTCAAACTTAATGTTTTAAGTTAAGGACAACCATGGTAAGAAAATTGTAGATTTGAAGGACACCATGGAGGAGGTTGAACATACAATAGGACAACGAGGAGGTAGATTATCTATCTAACTTGGAGGATTGTCTTGATGGAAAGGAACCCATTGCAGTGCCCACTTTCCTTTAACACCCTTTTGATTATTTTTTTGTGATATAAATAGTCATCTACACTTATGGATATATTATAGTTTTTGATATAGCATGTTAGTAGATATCAAAGATATTGAACTGTTATTGATTTGATTCTTATATGATGCATATGGACTACTGGAGACATTTGATGTTGATATTGATATACTTTTGACATGGTTATTTATCTATAATTCTAACATGTGATATATTTATTCATATTGAGTAGATCCTAATAATTGGATTAATGTGATGATCGTTTTGACATAAATGAAATATGGAATATAAATGTGCTAGAAATTGTAAGTGATATCGCAATTGCATAGATGATATTAATTCATATATATTCAATTTTAGATTTATATCACATATTTTGACATGAATGTTTTAATGCGGCCACGAGGCCGAAGAAGGTATTCTCTATTTTGCAGGTATATTATATTCACAACAATATCGGGGGATTGGATACCAACTACATCGAAATTTGAGAAGAATGCAAATAGGGTCACCATGGCAACATGTAACTGTGTGTGTGTTAGAATTATTTGGTTAGGAGAAAATTGTGACCTAGGGGTCATGTGTTGTTTTGTCTTAATTTTTCCTTTTTTATAAGGTTGGTATGTGTTTCCTTTAGTAATGAAATTTACATGTTTTATTATTTAGTTTTTTGGATTTGTGTTTACCCCTTTGTTAGTCATGGGTTGAAGTGTCTTAATTAAGTTAATTTAAATTTTTCCTAAACTAATTAAATATGTGAAAAAAAGGAATTCATTTAGTAGGCTTGATTAACTTTTGGTTTTTGTGTTAGGTGAAGTTTGTTTGAGTTTTGAGTGTAGCACACTCTACCCTTCATGGGAAACTCGAATTTGGCCTTAGAGGCCAAATTTGGAAGCTTGTGGGACAATTCAAACTTGTCCTACACCTCTTAAATTACCATGCCAAACCTACCTATGGGTTTGGTGGTCAATTTTAGGCTCTTTTAGGTGTTTTGGGAAGTTAAAAAGGTGAAATGTTAATTTCACTTTCTTTCAAATATTTTATTTTATCCTTTGGGGGAGTGGGCTTAGATGGAGTGTGTAAGGTTCTTGTCATTCCTCCAACCACTTATTAATTATGCATTATAATATGAGGTTAACCAAGGGATGTGGAGTGGAGAGGAAATGGAGGTGGCATCCTACTTGGAGCCACATCATCCCTCCCTCTCCTTTCTCTATTTATTGAATTCTCATTGCTTGTTTTTGGGTTGGATGATAATTTTTAGTCTCTTGAATTTTTTGAGAGTGAGAGGGTTTGGAGAGAGTTTGTGGATGCTTGTTTGATCTTTGGAGAATCTTGGAAATTCATACTTGGAACAAGCTCTACCATGGAGAGGTAGGATCTTCACCTTATTTTTATTTATGTTATTTGTTTTATTTTATGTGTGTATATGTTTTGTTGAATGTTGTTGTCTCCTTGAAATGTTTTTTAGGTGTGGGTAGAATGCCTAAGTTGGAAGTGGGAGGAGACTATGGGGAGTTTTATGTAAGGATGCATAAGAGTTTAATATTTTGTGGAGGGAGTTTGGGTTGGGTGCTGCACCTTGTTTTGAGGGATGCTTGCATTTCCTTTTTGTTGTTTTGCTATGAGGGAGACATAAGCGATGTAGGGAGGCATAAGAGTTATGGGGGTTTAAGGGGTACTTGAGGGAGGCATAAGATTTGTAAAGGGAAATTTTGGTTTGCATTGGAGGCTTTTGGGTGGGCACCCATTCCCATTGGGAGGCATAAGTGGCCTCCCCATAGGTCTTACTCTTTTGGCTTTCTTGATAAGCGTTGTGATCTTGTTGCTTTGTTGTTTTATTCTTGTTGAGTTGTTGTTTTGTTTTGTATGTACATGGAATGAATGTGAAATTATTTGTCAAGTATTGTGGAAGATAGTAGTTTCCATAAGTTGATATCTTCTCCTATTGTAATGTGGTTGGGGCTCAGGGGCTAATGGAGAGGATGGCTTCTCTTCTCCATTGGGTATCTTGGTTGGGAGGAGACCATTGCCTCTCCCCTTATTTTGTTGTGAATCAAGCAAACTATTGGAGGAGCTACCTTGTTGATGACAATTTGAAACCACCTTGTATTTTTACCCACCTTGAGTGGAGGAAAAATGTAATATTGTTTTGTATTTTAGCTTCCATCATTGTAAATTTGTTCCCACATTAAGTGGAAAATGTTGTAACAAGATGTTCAAGGAAAGTTGTTTTGAACTTCATTAGTAAGGTTGTAATGTGGATGGAATTAAAAGTTGAAAGAAAGACAATCTATTTATTCTCCTTTAACTTGGCTTGGAACCTCTTATGAATGTGTTGATCTTGTTGAAATGTTAGTAGTTCTTACTCTAAAACTTAATGGAAATATGGTTGAGACCCTCTTGAGGAATGTTGGGAAATTTAATTTAAAAGAATATATACATTAAATTCCATTTTGTTGCTTCAAGGAGATGTATTGAAAAGTGAGAATATTAGTGCATTATCTCTTCTTGTATTGTTGATGGAAAGACTTAAGTTCTAAATAGTTTCCAATATGCCAATAAAGTAATTTATGTCCTAGCTCTATTATGTGTTCCTCATTTAAGAATTTCTTGTAAATCCATTTGCTAATTGTAAAGGGAAATGAAATCGAATCTACTTGAAATCCCATACAATGCCCCTATTAAATTGTGTAGAAAGAAATTTTAATGCAAAGACTTTAAACTTATTAAGATCATTACTCAATACTCCTTAATGCTTAACAAGGATACTAATATTTTAAATAATATTTCATATTAAAGTAATATTAAAAGTAATGAATTTACTATTATTAAATCATATTAATACCAATATACTATTGATGTTTCTTTTATATTAACAAAGTATATTAATATGAACCGCAACCATGAAATTTTATTAATTATTTATGAAATGGAACATACGTATGTACAAGTAATGTATGTGCCTCCCAAGGTCTATGAATGATCATGTATTTGTGAAGCAAACTGTGCTCCATGAGTATTCTGATATGAAACAGATCCACCTCTGTGAGACTCTCTTCCTTGAGCTACCTCGTAAGACAGGTAGGATCTCAATAGAAAATCATTGTAATAAATTTCTTCAGGCTCCTCATAACACTCTCTCTGTCCCTAGCTCGTTTTAGATAATATATCTTGGAGGTGAATCCCAAATTTGAGGATGCATTCAATACTGAACAGATAACAACATAGTTGGACAACCTGCTTGTTTTAAGCGCTCAAAAAAAAAAAGGCCTTTATTTATTTCTGCTGCCTGATCGTTTTCTGTGTAGGCCGCGGCTAGGATTCGCGCCTAGAACACACCTCGCAGCACCGATCACAGTGGAGGTAACCCACCCCCCCTCGCCTCTAGCTTCATCTCTACCTCTGTTCTGACCCACGCGGCCATGGCTGGGTAACCAGTCTGTCCACTCGCCTATAGCTTCTTCTTCTCCCTCCCTTTTTGCTCGCACGGCCAGGGCTGAATAAAAAAGTTTTCACGTCTGCTACACTAGTCTGTAGCTTCATCTTCAACCACCACATTGAATTCTTGTGGCCAGGACAGAACCAAACAATAGGCCGACTGTGTAAAGCATATGATTACAAAATCTAAGTGGAATCAATGATGGTATGCGGCTAGTTTGGGGTAGCCTGCACGTCAAAGGGAATGGAGTTAATTTTTGATGGCAGGTGGCTATTAAAGCCACCCACCCCCCAACCATATAAATTTAAACATAGTTTGAAATGTTCTACAGTGATAAGACTCTTGTCTTGTGTTCTTTTTTTTATATGTTTAATCTTCATTAAAGAAAATAAATTTGGTTGATTACAATATTATAAACATTTTCATATTATTAATACATTTAACCTAGTATGAAAGATGGATTTTGAACTTCCTAATTAACAATGAAATATGTATTTAGCTAAACTTACATTATATACATCTATATGATTAAATATAATTTAATATTTTTCTATTCCTTTTACTAATGCTTAGTACACTTAGTTTTGTATAAGAGGATTGATTTCTAATCATACACCTAGACTTGTAAATAAATAAATAAATAAATTTAGTCGCATTTTCGGGTTATATGTTTGTGGAAGCAAGTTCTTGGATCGTCGTCGTCGTCATTTTCACGGCGTAACATTTTGGTATCAGAGCCAGGGGTTCGAAGCTTGGACCCTTGGGCACACGCAGAAAACACAAAACATGAACATTTACTTAGTGTAGAGCTGATTCTTTTAATATATAAAACCACAATGTTGACAATCATAGGAAACAACAAATTTAGAAAACTGACACAAGACCTAGAACAATGAACTAAATCTCACCTTGATCTGTGCAGGAAGCGCAGTTTGGGTGAGGGGTCTCTTCATATAGACCTAGATATACCACCACCAGAGCAGGCTGTAGCAGCCATTCTACCTCAAATCTTGCAGACACTCCAGGATGTCCATGTCGCTATACGCTAAGAGCCCTTGGGAGGACGATTTGAAAGACATAGTTTGGAGCCATCAGTAGATGCCCAGGTATCCCCTCGACACAGCGAGGAGCACAAGGCAGAGAAATTCCATGTGGAGTTGGCTAGGGCAGAGTCACCATAGAGAGGACATGGGGACAGGATCTTGGGACATAGGGACAGGTCTCGGAGCCCTAGACAGAGGGAGGAGCATACAGAGAGACCTAGGATCTGTCATACGTCAGCTGTAGACCATATTAGGGAGATCCTGAAGCTATGACCATCTCACTATTCGGGTGATACAGGCAGTTTTCAGGAAGAGGCCTAGCTGGTGAGCTTGAGCGAATGCTTCAAGCTCTACCCTTGTACTAGCAACACGAAAGCTTGTGTTGCAATCCATCTTCTGAAGGATGGAGCAGGAGTCTGGTGGAGGACCGAGACGCTGAAGCTCCATGTTGACTCGGAGATGATTACCTAGGAGCTGTTTGAGGAGGGTATTTACCCAGGATATTTATACAGCAGTGGATAGATGAGTTTCATGACCTCCGTCAGGCATCGATGACAGTAGCTGAGTATGAGAGTCAATTTCTGGATCTACTCCAGTACGTCGACTATATGCAGGATGAGCAGGTATGGATTCACAGGTTCATCTGGGGCCTAAACTTGGATTTAGGTGGCGCAGTGCGCATTCACTACCCACAGACATTAGCAGAAGCCGTGGAGAAGGCCTATATTGCAGAGGAGACATGGGGGAAGACGCAGTAGGCTAGAGACAGAGTTTGGAGCCGTATCAAGCAGATGCAGGATGGTAGGTCGAAGGGATCAGTTCCTCCTCCATGGGGCAGACAGAGTTTAGGGCAAGCTTCATTCAGGCCACCATAGCAGCAGCAACAGTAGCAGTAGCAGACCCACCCACCTTACCAACCTCCTCAGAGATTTGATGCACAGAGAGGACGTAGTATGGGGCCTCCTCCTAGGGGTCCCATCAGGACACGGGGTGTGCTGAGAGCTCAGTCAGCAGGAGGTCGTCAGCAGAGACCTCAGCAGTCCATAGCCGGATCGTTAGGATCTGTAGCTCAGACATCTAGAGTACCAGCTGGAGCTGCTTCCCATTGGAGAGGACCAGGTAGCTGTTATGGTTTTGGTGTTGTGCGACATCATTGGAGAGATTGCCCACAGAACCCTAATAAGGGTAAGATGCAGAGCTCAGAGCCTACTGTTGGAGATATGGCACGGAGTCATCGGATCTACGCAGCGGTCGAGAACTGCCAGGCTGAGCATCAGAGTACTGTGATTGAGACAACAGGTAGTATTGGTGGTATTTACACCTCTATATTATTTGATTTTGGTTCTTCTGAATTCTTTTATTACACCATCCTTAGTAGAGCATTGTAGGCTGGTGGCAGTTAGGCAGGGCCATAGTTGGGACGTTGAGATGGCTTCTGGAGCCAAAATTTCTGTAGACTCCTTAGTTAAGGAGTGTGTAGTGGATTTGGGACCCTTCACCACTACTTTTGATCTTTGGATCCTTCCATTAGGATCTTATGGCATCATTTTAGGTATGGATTGCTTGTCCGCTCACAGAGCTAAGAGTGGATTGTTACCATAATACTATTGTTTGCATAGATGATCTTGGAGTAGAGTCAGTGATATTAGAAGTTAGGAGGGCCATATCCATTCGCACCATCTCCGCTATGCAGCTTAAGCGGTGTGCGCGATGGGGTTTTCAGTTGTCTGCTATTACGGTCAGTGACAGATCAGAGGATGAGTCGAGAGGACCTTCCCTCGATGACCATCCCATCTTATCAGATTTTGCTGATGTGTTCCCAGGGGAGCTATTGGGGTTACCTCCCCCACGTGAGATCGACTTCCATATAGATCTAGTTCCGGGTGCAGAGCCTATCTCACGAGCACCCTATCGGATGACTACTCCTGAGTTGTGTGAGCTCAAGTTGTAGCTTGAGGGCCTTCTAGAGAAAGGCCTAATCTGTCCTAGTGTATCCCCTTGGGGAGCACCAGTGATCTTCAAGAAGAAGAAGGATGGATCTCTTCAGTTGTGTATTGACTACCGTCAGCTGAATAAAGTAACGATCAGGAATTGTTACCCCCTTCCACGCATTGATGATTTATTTTATCAGATGAAGGGGGCTATAGTTTTCTCTAAGATAGATCTTAAGTCAGGGTACCACCAGCTCAGGATTGCGGAGACAAATATTCACAAGACAACATTCCGTACGAGATATGGCCACTACGAGTTCACAGTGGTACCTTTCGATTTGATGAATGCCCCCGCAGTGTTTATGAGTTTGATGAATGGGGTATTTAGGACCTTCCTTGATCACTTCGTGCTCATCTTCCTTGATGACATTCTGATTTACTCACGTACCCGTGAGGAGCACGAGGAGCACCTTCGCCAGGTTCTTCAGTGTCTTCGCGAGCAGCACCTTTACGAGAACTTGGAGAAGTGTGCGTTCTTTCAGCCTGAGGTGCAATATTTGGGCCACATCATTTCTGGGGAAGGTATCGCAGTCGATCCTTCCAAGATTCGAGCCATCATGGATTAGCCAGCACCCACTAGTGTGACCGAGGTGCGTAGTTTCATGGGTCTAGCAGGGTACTACAGGAGGTTTGTTCAGGACTTTTCTTGGATTACGCACCCTATCACTTCTCTTCAGCGGAAAGGGAAGAAGTTTTTATGGTCAGATAGATGTGAGCAGGCCTTTAGTACACTGAAGGAATGCGTCACGAGAGCACCTATTCTTGCAGTGCCAGATCCTCAGGGTGAGTTCTACGTTTGCACAAATGCTTCCTTGGTAGGACTTGGAGGTGTGTTAATGCAAGAGGGTAGATTCGTTGCCTTTGAGTCTCGCAAACTCAAAGATTATGAGCTCAATTATCCAACCCATGACCTTGAGCTTACAGCATTGGCACATGCCTTAGTGCGGTGGAGGCATTTTCTTCTTGGCTGGAGATATACACTCAGGACAGATCACTTGAGTCTTTGCCACCTCTTCACGCAGCCCAATCTCAACGATCGTTAGTGGCGTTGGATGGAATTACTCTGTGAGTATGACATGGAGATAGAGCATGTGAAAGGGAAGGAGAATGTGGTTGCAAATGCCTTGAGTAGGCGGAGACATGTGGCTATGGCCACCTCAGTGGACACAGATTTACGGAGTAGGATCTTGCAATAGCTTCCTCAGGATAGTTTCTACCTTGCAGCCAGAGTAGAGATTGAGTCTCAGAGACCCCTTGAGGGGAGATTTGATGGGTTTTCATTAGAGGCAGATGGCCTTCTTAGACATAGATGTCAGATTTATGTTCCTAGAGATAGAGGTTTGAGACAGGACATTTTGATAGAGGCCCATCGTGCACCTTATTCAGCCCATCCGGGGGTGAAGAAGATGCACGCCACCCTGAGACAGTTGTATTTTTGGAGAGGACTTCAGAGAGACGTGGCTTTGTTTGTGTCACGCTGTTTAGAGTGCCAGAGGGTGAAGGTCGAGCATCAGCATCCAGTTGGCCTTCTCTATCCTAACACCATATTGGAGTGGAAGTGGGACACCATTTCCATGGACTTCATCATTGGATTACCTACGTTGAGATACCATCACGATGCCATCATGGTCACGGTGGATGAATTGATGAAGGTAGCTCATTTTTCTCCGGTGAAGACCACCTATACAACAAGTGTTGTGGCACGAGTATACCTTGATGAGATTGTCAGACAAAATGGGATTCCACAGAAGATTATTTGCGACCGCGACCCTTTGTACACCTCCCATTTCTGGACCACCATGCAGTATGCCCTCGGGATGAGGATTAATTTCAGCACAGCATATCACCCTGAGACAGATGGACAGACAGAGAGGGTGAATCAGATTTTGGAGGATATGCTCAGGATGTACGTGATGGATCATCATTCGAGATGGGAGGAGTATCTGTATTTGGTGGAGTTTGCCTACAATAATAGTTTCCAGAGTTCTATAGGCATGGCTCCTTTTCAGGCATTATATGGTAGAGAGTGCAGGACACCTCTTAGTTGGGATAGGATTGAGGACAGGGTTTCCCTTGGGCCAGCATTATTACAGGGCATGGAGCAGTAGGTTACCTTGATTAGATAGAGATTGCAGGAGGTGCATGATAGACAGAAAAAGTATGCAGACCAGCATAGGACAGATCTAGTTTTGAGGTAGGCACGAAGGTGTTTCTTCGTGTCAGACCACATAAGAGCCCTATCCGTTACGGAAAAGGTTCTAAGCTTGCTCCTAGGTTTGTGGGTCCCTTTGAGATCTTGGAGTGCCTCGGTCCCTTGGCCTATCGTCTAGCATTGCCACCTAGCTTATCTCGCATCCATGATGTGTTTCACGTTTCTGTTCTTAGGAGATATATTTCTGATCCTTCTCATGTGCTAGATTGGGCCGCATTGCAGGTGCAGGATCAGGAGCAGGTGATGGTGGAGCCCATACAAATTATAGAGCGCAAGACCCTGGGCCTTCGCGATAGAGAGATTGATCAGGTTCGGGTCTAATTGGCCAGGTATGATGAGACTGCAGCTACTTGGGAGGATGCTACTTTGCTATGAGCATAGTTTCCACACCTTTTCCAGTAACTTCCAGGAGGAAGTCGATTCTAATGGGATGGGGATGTAGTGCCCACTTCCCTTCGACACCATTTTTGTTTTGTTGTTTTTGAGACTGATTACTTCACTTATGGATTTATTATGGCTTCTTGATTTAGCATGCTAGTAGATATCATAGACACTGGACTATTATTGATTTGATCATTTTATGATGCATATGGTCTACTGGTGGACATTTGATGATGATATTTGTATACTTTTGACATGGTTATTTATCTTTAATTGTGACATGTGATATGTTAATCATATTGAGTAGAACTTGATAATTGGAATAATGTGATGATCGTTTTAACATAAATGAAATGTGGAATAGAAACATGCTAGGAAGTGTAAGTGATATCATACTTGCATAGATGATAGTAAATCATGTGTCGTTTATTTTAGATTATATTGTATATTTGGCATGAATGTTTTAATGCGGCCAACAGACGAAGGAGGTATTCTCTGTTCTGCAGGTATATTATATTCACAACAACATTGGGGAGTGGAGATCAACCACATCGGGATTCGAGAAGAATCCAGCTAAGGTCACCATGGCAATAAGTAATTCTGTGTATGTTAGAATTATTTGGTTAGGGGAAAATTGTGACCTAGCGGGCATGTGTTGTTTGTTTTAAATTTCCCTTTTCTATTATGTTAGTATGTGTTTCTCTTAGTAAGTGAAATTTTACTTGTGTTATTATTCATATTCTTTGGATTGGAGTTTACTCCTTTGTTAGCCATGGGTTGTAGTGTCTTATTTAAGCTAATTTGAATTTTTCTAAACTAATTAAGGGATATGACCAAAAGAGAGTTCATTTATTAGGCTTGATTTACTTGGGATTTTGTGTGGATTGATGTGTGTTTGAGTTTTGAGTGTAGCACACTCTACCCCACATGGGAAACTCGAATTTGGCCTTAGAGGACAAATTTCAAAGCTTTTGGGACAAGTCAAACTTGTCCCACACCTCGTAAAACCCCATGCCAACCCTACCTATGGGTTGGAAGGCCAAATTTAGGGTCTTTTAGGTGTTTTGGGGGGATAAAAAGGGTAAAATATTAATTGCACTTTCTTTCAAAATTTAATTTTTTTGTCCTTTGGGGAAGTGGGCTCAGATGGAGTGTGTAAGGTGCTTACCTTTCTTTCAACCACTTATTAATGGTACATTGGAATATGAGGTTGACCAAGTGATGTGGAGTGGAGGGAAAATGAGGTGGCAACCTATTTGGAGCCACATTATCCCTCCCTCTCTTTTCTCTATTTATTTGATCCTCTTGCTTGTTTTGGGGGTTGGAAGTTTCATTTTTTAGTCTTTTGTATTTTGGAGAGGAGAGGATTTTGAAGGAGTTTGTGGATTTTTGCAGCTTGTTGATACTTCTGGGAATTTTGTTGGAGCTTGTGGATGCTTGCTTGATCTTTGGAGGGATTTGAGACTTCATACTTGGAACAAGCTCTACCATGGAAAGGTAGGAGCTTCACCTTTGCTTGTATTATATTTTCTTCTTTTTGTCACATGAATGAGTATATATATGTTGTGTTGAAAATTGTTGTTTGAAATGCTTGTTGGGAATGGGTAGAATGCCTAAGTTGGGAGTGGGAGGAGACTATGGTGAGTTTAATTGAGGGAGGCATAAGAGATCATTTTCTTCAGGAGGGAGTTTGGATTGGGTACCCACCTAGTAAGAGAAATGCTTGCATTTTCTTCTTGTTTTTACTTGAGGGAGCCATAAGAGTTGAGGGAGGCATAAGAGTGGATGGAGGGATAAGGGGTACTTGAGGGAGGCATAAGAGTTGTTAGGGGTATTTTGTTTTGCATTGGAGACTTTAGGGGGAACCCATTCCCATTAGGAGGCATAAGTAGCCTCCCCATAGGTCTTACTCTTATGGATTTCTTGATAAGCCTTGTGACTTGTTGTTGTGATTGTTTTCCCTCTTGTTGTGTTGTTGATTTTTTTTTGAAGGATTATGGAATGAATGTGAAATTTTATGTTGAGTTATGTGGAAGCTAGTAGTTTCCATGAGTTGGATTTTCTCCGATTGTAATGTGGTTGGGGCTCGGGGGCTAATGGAGAGGATGGCTTCTCTTCTCCATTGGGTATCTTGGTTGGGAGGAGAGCGTTGCCTCTCCCCTTATTTTGTTGTGAATCAAGCAAACTATTGGAGGAGCTACCTTGTTGATGTTTGAAGCATTGGAGCCTTGTTGATGACAATGTGAAACCACCTTGTATTTTTACCCACCTTGAGTGCAGGAAAAATGTAATATTGCTTTGTATTTTAGCTTCCATCATTGTAAATTTGTTCCCACATTAAGTGGAAAATGTTGTAACAAGATGTTCAAGGAAAGTTGTTTTGAACTTCATTAGTAAGGTTGTAATGTGGATGGAATTAAAAGTTGAAAGAAAGACAATCTATTTATTCTCCTTTAACTTGGCTTGGAACCTCTTATGAATGTATTGATCTTGTTGAAATGTTAGTAGTTCTTACTCTAAAACTTAATGGAAATATGGTTGAGACCCTCTTGAGGAATGTTGGGAAATTTAATTTAAAAGAATATATACATTAAATTCCATTTTGTTGCTTCAAGGAGATGTATTGAAAAGTGAGAATATTAGTACATTATCTCTTCTTGTATTGTTGATGGAAAGACTTAAGTTCTAAATAGTTTCCAATATGCCAATAAAGTAATTTATGTCCTAGCTCTATTATGTGTTCCTCATTTAAGAATTTCTTGTAAATCCATTTGCTAATTGTAAAGGGAAATGAAATCGAATCTACTTGAAATCCCATACAATGCCCCTATTAAATTGTGTAGAAAGAAATTTTAATGCAAAGACTTTAAACTTATTAAGATCATTACTCAATACTCCTTAATGCTTAACAAGGATACTAATATTTTAAATAATATTTCATATTAAAGTAATATTAAAAGTAATGGATTTACTATTATTAAATCATATTAATACCAATATACTATTGATGTTTCTTTTATATTAACAAAGTATATTAATAAGAACCGCAGCCATGAAATTTTATTAATTATTTATGAAATGGAACATACGTATGTACAAGTAATGTATGCACCTCCGAAGGCCTATGAATGATCATGTATTTGCGAAGCAAACTATGCTCCATGAGTATTCTGATATGAAACAGATCCACCTCTATTAGACTCTCTTCCTCGAGCTACCTCGTAAGACAGGCAGGATCTCAATAGAAAATCGTTGTAATAAATTTCTTTAGGCTTCTCGTAACACTCTCTCTTTCCCTAGCTCGTTTTAGATAATATATCTTGGAGGTGAATCCTGAATTTGAGGATGCATTCGATACTGAAAAGATAACAACATAGTTGGACAACCTGCTTGTTTTAAGCGCTCAAAAAAAAAAGAAGGCTTTGTTTTATTTCTACTGCCTGGCCATTTTCTGTGCAGGACACGGCCAGGATTCATGCCTAGAACACACCTCGCATCACCGATCACAGTGGAGGTAACCTGCCCCCCTCACCTGTAGCTTCATCTCTACATTTGTTCTGACCCACGTGGCCATGGCTGGGTAACCAGTCTGTCCACTCGCCTGTAGCTTCTTCTTCTCCCTACCTTTTTGCTCGCACGGCCAGGGTCGAATAAAATAGTTTTCATGTCTGCTACACTGGTCTGTAGCTTCATCTTGAACCACCACATTGAATTCTTGCGGCCAAGACAGAACCAAACAACAGGCCGACTGTGTAAAGCATATGATTGTAAAATCTAAGTGGAATCAATGATGGTATGCGGCCAGTTTGGGGTAGCCTGCACGTCAAAGGGAATGGAGTTAATTTTTTATGGCAGGTGGCTATTAAAGCCACCCACCCCCCAACCATATAAATTTAAACATAGTTTGAAATGTTCTACAGTGATAAGACTCTTGTCTTGTGTTCTTTTTTTTTATATGTTTAATCTTCATTAAAGAAAATAAATTTGGTTGATTACAATATTATAAACATTTTCATATTCTTAATACGTTTATCCTAGTATGAAAGATGGATTTTGAACTTCCTAATTAACAATGAAATATGTATTTAGGTAAAATTACATTATATACATCTATATGATTAAATATAATTTAAGATTTTTCTATTCCTTTTACTAACGCTTAGTACACTTAGTTTTGTATAAGAGGATTGATTTCTAATCATACAGCTAGACTTATAAATTTAAAAAAAAAATTAGTCAGATTTTTGGGTTATATGTTTGTGGAAGCCAGTTTTTGGATCGTCGTCGTCGTCATTTTCGTGGCGTAACAATTTGATACATGCACCTGCATAATGAAAGTGTTCTGCAGCGTTCCTATGGTACATGTTTTGTTTTTTATTACAGAACAAACAATCCAACCACCATACAAATGAAGTGTATATGATCATATGGGATATCTATTTTTTTAACTAAACTCAGCGTATTACCTTTTATAGAGCATTTATTCTATCAAATTTCAGCATTTTAGTCCTCATCAAGTTTTTATTCTATTAAATTCCATAAATCAGTCTCCATGCAGCCAATAAAATTTGTTTTGGCCTCCAGTCCATTTTGGCCTAGGGTATGGGCATGCTCAACAAACAACGCCAGTGTTTCACCAATTTCAACCATGTTATGTCTCCTCTTTCCCTTAAAAATGGACTTTGAGAATGCCATAATATTGTCCCATTAGCACCTTCAAAGCTTCATGGGCCTCTTAAAGTTGTGTTTATGTCAATCCCGCAGTGTTCAAACTTTTCCGGTCATTCATTTTTTTCGATAACATTTGTTCATTCAAAATCTCATTCACATCCTTTCCTTCATGTACTATAGTCCCTCTCTTGTTACTTGCTATAGTGTTCTCATTTTTTGGAAGGATCGACTTCTATACAAGTTTTTGAAATGTCTAGGGATACAAGCAAGGAGCCTAGGTCTCACGTATTTTCACATGTAAAAAAAATAAAACCTTTTCAAATTATTTACCATAAATTACATGTGGCGCAATGGTAGGATATTGCATTAGAATCACGCAAGTCGAAAGGTTTTGAAGATCATATTTGGAAAGGTTTCCACTTAGCCAGTGGGAGGAAAGGGAAATATTTTTCACTTTAGAAAGCTTTTAAATGTTGTGCATGATGTTTAGGGTCTTTTGGATACAAGCCTCGAGAATTTTTGAAGATCATGAGAGGAGGAATTGATGGAGATGAAATAGAGATGAGATATCTCTTATTCATTCACTAAATATCAGAAGCACAATACATATTTATAGGGACATGTACGAACAATACCCCCCAAAATGGATGGAGTTGTTACTAACAACAAGAGAGAATAATAGAAAAGATAATAACAACTAGCCTAACAATAAAAAAATACATAGACTATGCTAACATTCCCCCCCTTATTACATTATTCTTGCAAATGTGACCCCTGAAAAGTTTCAAATTTCACTTTTCAAAGAGATTTTGTGAGAATATTAGCAAATTGTGCTTCTATAGGACAATATTGGAGGTGAATGTGATTGTTCAAGACATGCTCTTGAATGAAATGACTATCAATCTCAATATGCTTTTTCCATTCATGAAAAATTGGATTTTGCATGAGATTCAACACACTCTAATTGTCGCAATAAAGAATAGGTGAACATTTTTTAGGAATTCCTGTCATCCAAAATGTGATGTAATCATATCGCTTTGCACACAAATCCTTGTGCGGCGTGACATTCTGCCTCTGTGGATGAGATAGAAATAATATTACGCTTCTTGCTTATCCATGAGATAGGTCCAGATCCAAGATGAAAAATGTATCCTATGGTTGACTCCATGTCATCAATAGATCTAGCGTGGTCAGAGTTGACGTATCCCTGTAAGAAGAATTGATCATTCTTCTTATATTCTAGACCATAATCAGTTATTCCTCGGACGTATCTCAAAACATGTTTTGCTATAGTCCAGTGACATTTCTTCAGCTCCTGCATAATCCTAGAAAGATAGCTGACAACATAACATAGATCTTGTCTTGTATATGTCAAATAGATGAGTCCTCGAACAAATTTACTTTAGAGAGTAGCATCTACTTGAGGCGAGTCTTGGAATATTGAAATTTGCAATCCTTTTTCAATTGGAGTGGATATAGTTTTATAGTTGGACATATTGTACTTTTCCAGGAGTGTCTTGGCGTATTTTATCTAGGAGCCAAAAATGTGATGCTCCTTTTTCCAAATATCCAAGCCAAGACAGTAATGTAGTAGCCCCAAATATTTCATATCGAAGGTTCTTTTGAGATCATTCTTTACAATATCAACCTGATCTTCTAAACTCCCAATGATAACAAGATCATCTACATACACAACAAGAATGCCAATTTATTTTCCTACCTTCTTTATATACAAATTGGAATGAGAGGGGCTACAAGTGAACCCATGCTACAGAAGGTGATCATCGATGTTGATATACCACTCCCTTGGATCTTGTTTTAGTCCATACAGTGATTTGATGAGATGACATACCTTCTTCGGATGCTCTTCATCAACAAATCATTCAAGTTGGGTCATGTACACTTTTTCTTTTAGATCACCATTTAGGAAGGCACTCTTGATGTCCATCTGCTACAGTATCCATCCTTCCTATGTTGCTAGTGCACAAAAAAATCTTATGGTCTTGATCTTCACAGTGGGTGTAAAGGTTTCTTTATATTCAATGCCCTTTTTCTGAGCATACACTTTTGCTATAAGTCGTTCTTTATGTTTTTTGATGGATCCATCTACCTTATATTTTGTCTTGAAAACCCATTTTCAGCCTATGGGTTTCTTTCCTATAGGCAGATCGACAAGTTCCCACGTCTGATTTTTCTTGAGTGAGTCAATTTCTATATTCATGGATTTCTTCCACTAAGGTTGACTGAGTGCTTCACGAACATTATCAGGCTCAAAACTATTAATCAGTGAACTCGTGAGTGCAAAGTATACCTCATTTCTTGTTTAACTCCTTGTTTTGACTCCGAATGATGTATCTGGGAGTTGTTGCAAATGTGAGTGCTTGATGGTGCTTTCTACCCACTTCGGAGGATAATTTGGCTGCTTTTGAGAAGAGCTGTGTTGTTGTCATGTGGATTAATGTGGAGTAACATTCTCAAGTTCTCCAAGGTCAACAAATAGCTCTCATGGAAGTACATCATTTCTTTGAGTAGTCTCCTCTAGCTGATCATTTGATTTGGAGACTAATCGGTGAGAGGTGGTTGGTAATGGTTCTTCTGTTGTCACTACTAAGTCAAAGGATGCCTTTTCACAAACCACGTCTTAACTCTCATATATTTTCTTCATCTCATGATCCATAAGATAGTATACATTTGAGATAGTGCTATAGCCAAGTAGGATTCATGGCAGCGTGTTTTGCTTAACCTTCTTTCTCTTCTTAGTTGAGACATGCATGTATGTTGTGCAACCAAATACTCATTAATGAGAAATTGATGGCTTTCTACCACTCCATACCTCTTCTAGCATTTTATTTTGTAGAATCTTTGTCATTTCTATGTTGAGAAGATATACAGTTGTCTCTACTAATTCAACCCATTAGCGTCCCTCTAGATTTGTTGTTGTTATCATGCAGCGAGCCATCTCCATCTGTGTGTGGGAGAAGTCAAGTTTTTCTTAACACCTTGTTGGTTTAGGAAGGCCAAGAACTTCTTTGATGCAAATTTCCCCCTTGATCTGAGAAAAGTAGAAAAAGTGGTTGTCCAGTAGCTTTCACAACATGATAATATAAATTCTAGAAATGGTGAAGAGCCTCATTTTTCTTCTTCAAGAAAAACACCCACATCTTGCGAGAGTGCACTACAACAAACAGGCCTTTTTTACCACAATTATTCCACAATATTGCTACAATTTAGAACAATTGTAGAATACTTGTAGCATCTCTATGAAAATTTCATTTGGTTATTTCTAAATATTGTGGATATCCTACAATTTACATATAGTGATAATAATTAGTAGAAAAGTCACATACCTAACCCTTCTTCATAGAAATTCTACAATTTTTAGAAAATTAAAATTAATATATTATGGAAATATAACTATATTAAAATATGTTTATTGTATTGTATGCTAAGAAGAATATTATATTTTTATCTTTATAATATTTTATTATTATTTTTGTAATTATAAATATTTTTTAAAATATAACTCATTCTTTTATAAATAATAAATGTATAATTAAAATTCTTGTTTTTATTATTCTTATTAATATAGATAATTTTCTTAGGAGAATTATTAATCTATGTATAAATAATAAATGCAATATTTATGTGGCACTTCTATGATAATTCATATTTTTCATTTTTAAGTATTGCGGATGTTCCACAATTTTATGTAAGTGTTAATAATTTGTAATTAATTCACATATAGAACAATTTCTCATTAAAAATCCACAATTTTACTCTATTGTTCAATTTTTAAATATTGTGGATGTTCCACAATTTTATCTAACTGTTAATAATTTGTAGCTAATTCACATCTTTAATACTTTTTCAATGAAAATTCACAATTTTATCCATTTTAAAATATATATATATAGATAATATTTACAATCAAAAAATATTTGAAAAAAATAATATAATAATATTAAAACTGTAATTTAGATAGTTTTTATATATCAAATATCAAAAATTTAGATTTTTATAATATTTTAACTGTAGTTATTTAAAATTATAGTATCATAAGTATTCATAAAGAGTATTTTAACAAGATTAACATGAAATTATATTAGTGTTGAAATTCCACATTAAATACTTTGAAAATGCCACATTACCCAAAATATACAAATTAAAAAAATATATTATATCTAATATAAAATTATAATAGTGTGGGGAAGCCACATTTCTACAATGTTTTAAGTTTATTATTTTTATCATGTTTTGTTTATTTTAAAATAACTACCTTGAAATTGTATTAGCATATAAATGTCAAATTGTTTAATATTTATAACTTTTACATATATTAATATTGATATTATTAAATTTAATAATGTTGTTGAAATGTCTCAATAATATATTTATTTGAAAAGACTAAAATTATAACATTTAACATATATTTAACCTTAACAATATTCCATACCACGGTTCAATTTTTGACAAATTAAATAAAACCAATATTTTGACAACATTAACATGAAGGTATATTATTGTTGAAATTTCACATTAAATGCTTTTAATAAAATACAATGAGAATTTATCAAAGAAAAATAAACAACAATGAGATTTTATTATACTTATTATTGATCATTTGTCTTCCATGTCTTCATGATAAACATCAAATTCATCTTGAGCCAACTCTTGATATTGCTCTGAACTAACATCAAATTCTCCTAAATCAATAAATAAATTTATCCCAGAGTCTTCTCTCTCATCCATGATATCATCGTCCAAAAGATTATCAAATAGTGTTGGATCATATTCCTCACCTATGCTTTCTGTCTCCCCATTTTCTTCTCCATCAAAATCTTCTTGCTCTTCTTCATCTTGTTTATCTTCATATGCATTCTCAACATGTTCTAATTCTTGTTCTTGTACATATTCTCCTATTTCTTCCATTATTTCAACTTCATCAATATTGTGTGTCCCATCCTCATCTGTATCATCAACATTATTTGTGTTTAAAAATGATGCATGATGATTCCATCTTGGATTGTGCTCTATGACAAAAGACCAATTTTGATTTTGCATATCTTGGATGATAAAAATTTGTTCACATTGCTCTGGGAATACATATGGCTCATTTGTGTGCATAAAATCAGATGTCTTAATCATAGGAAAAACCATTTTTATGCATATATATTGTTCTGTTATTTCCTTTCTCAACCAATGAAAACCACTTGACTAGAAATATAACCTTCCTAAAGGCCCTAAAGTCAAGTTCCATAATGTCCTCCAAAATTCCATAGTACTTCATCTTTGTTTCAATTTCACTAGAACCCACCACATCAAAATATGTCGATACACCACAATCAAATGTATGCCTAAGCTTATCCATCTTCTCAATTCTAAAGTGCTTACCATATGCCCACATTGATTTGTAATGTCTCACCTATATAAACAAAATATTTACAATGCAATGTTAAAAACACATTTTTAAATGTTGATTCCAATACATTTTTCTACTTAATAGAACTTAAAGAGGTAATAAACTATATAAGCATGAAGCACACACCTTCCCTAGATTTATTCCATTTACTATTTCTAATTCTTCCCTTGATATATGAAGAGGATCTCTTTTACTTTCTTGTATAATATTATCTCTCAACCAATCCCATGGGCATTTATCTGGCCATGTAATTTTATGATTTTCAGGAAGCTGTGGGACTCAACTCATGGATCCAATCCTTCTAGATGCTCTTTTATATGCAATTGTATCAGCTTCTTCCTTCTTTGATTTGTATAGATCTATCCATTTATCCATGCATTTTACATGATGTGCAACATAGAGGTGTATTTTCTCATACTCATTTCCATCTGTAAGTGAAATTTATTAAATTATTAAAAAAAAATAAGGATATATAAATGAAAAACTATATAGCCTCTAACTATTTTATAAACCATGATGCATACCTCGTAATTTTCTCAACCTCCCTCTTCCTTGAAGTACTTCACTTGTTAGTATATCTACTTGAGAAGAACCTGGCCAAATACTTTGCATACTAGAATGAAAATCCAGTATGTAATTAGAACTGACATTAACCATTGCTTTGAATGCGATGTAACCCTCCGCAATGGAACCCTCTGGTCGAGCCTTTTGTCGGACAAAATTCTTCATTACCTTCATCAAACGCTCAACAAGCCACATCGATCTTGATGCAATTGGACCACAATATTCTATCTCATTAACAAGGTGTATGAGATAATGGACTTGTGGATCAAAATATATAGTAGGAAGATATTTTTGAAGTGTACACATTAATATAGGTTCTTTTTCCTTCCAATATATAAGGTCTTCCATTTTAATCTCTTTTGAGGACACAAACCTGAAATATAATGTTTAACTAACATTAATTTTGAGTTATAAATAATTCATAATTGTATATAAATTGATATATATGAGATAAAATTAAATATTTTATGGTTACCTGATATATTTTGATAAGAAATATATAACACTTGTTATATTTCGATCAAAGGTGCTAGGAATAACAATGGGAAGTATAACCTGCAACAAAGAAGTGCATGTTTATTATATATATATATACATATATATGTTAATTAATTAATCTCAATGAAAATTTAAGAAAATATAAAAAATTCACTATAAATAGAAAACTCACCTTAATCATGTTGTGCCAATCATGTGTTTTTAGTCCTATAAGATCCTCATTTTTTCTCTAGAGAAACAATTCTTGATTGTGGCACCATAACCTGTAGGGAACCTTATTTTCTTTATGGATTCATTGATATGATTTTTCTCCTCAGTGGTCAATCTCCAAGGAGAAGGGGAAAATGTGTTATCATCAGGATTAGGCCATAAAGGACGCATGACTTTACTCACTTCAAGGTCTTTTCTCAACCGTATTCCATCTTCCTTTTTTCCAATGATAAGATTCCATAGGGATCTCGATACATTGCATCCAATGTGCATAACATCAAGTAGGTGTACAATGGGCATACTCTTATAATAGTCAAGTTCATAAAATATCGAGTACCTTTTCATTCCTGGGGGTAGTTGTTCTTCAAAAAAAGAAAACAATTACAAATTAATGTTATAATCAATAATGGTTTTAAAAGTATCAAAACATAATTTAAATTTTTCCTCACCTCCACCATCATGATAAGCATTATACCAATCATTTGGAGTCAAAACCTTTGGAATAGGTTCTCTTACTGGTTTCGTGTTAAAATCATTGTGTTTTCTTACTCTATATGGATGATCAATAGGCAAGAACTGTCTATATTCATGGTATATATCCTTCTTTAAGTGTTTTGAGTGTCTCACAATTGTTTGAAATCCACATGATGGACAACCAGCTTTCCCTTTTGTTTGAATACCTATAGTCATGTATTAGCATTATGTCAATGTAAAGTTTTGAATATTTTCAAAAATTATTAAATGATTCACAATATTAAATATGAAGAATATATTATATATCTACTAACCACAACATAAAGATAACCCTGGTGCATCATGAATGGTCCAACACATCATGCCTCGAAAGAAGAAATCTCTCCTCCCAACAGGCCTTGATATGTCATGCATTTCAAATCCCGCCCATAATTGTTTCAGCTCATCAATGAGGGGCCTCAAGTATACATCCATATTACGTACTTGATACTTTCCTATAACAAAAAATAAGTTCAAAATAATTAGATATGATTATAAATTTTATATTTCATATGAATATAAACAAATCAAGTATATAAGTAAGGAATATTAATCACCTGGGATAATTAGAGTCAACATTATATTTTCCTTCTTTATCGCCATCCATGGTGGGATATTATTGAGGATTGCAACTACTGGCCATGTAGACCATCCTGATGATTGAATTGAAAATGGATTAATTCCATCCATAGCTATTGAAATTCTGGCATTTCGTTTCTCATGTGAAAAATCTGGCCATTTCTCATCAATTTCTTTCCATGCCTTTCCATCCCCTACTGTTCGTAAGGTTCCATCATTGCTTCTATTCTCAAAATGCCAACCCATGAACTTTGCTAATTCCTTAGATTTAAACATTTGCTTGAGTTGCGGAATTAAAGGAAAATGGTGAAGAACTTTTCGAGGAAATGTTTTTGACTCAACAACACCTTGATGCTCATATCTGCTAGTATGTCATACATCACATTCATCCAATGATTCTTTCTCACCATAGTATAACATACAATCATTAGGACATGCATGGTAAACATTATAATTCAATCCTATATTTCATAAAGAGTGTTTCACTTCTTTGTAGGATTTAGGAAGATGATTTCCCTTGGGAAGAATATTGACAGCAAGAACTCTGTATGATGATAAAAAAACCAATACATTACAAAAAAAATAATATGAAACATTTATACATTTATTCATTGTAAAACATGGTTGACATTATTTATATAAGGAAATTTCTATAAAATTCATAATTAATTAAAATAAAGTTCTGTACCTTAACAAAGCACTAAAACTTGTGTCTGACCACCCAAATATAGCCTTTATGTTCAATAGTAAAAATATTTTTGATAATACAGATATTTCTGCACTTTTATACAACATTGTCCTTGCCATTTCATTCAATTCAGAGTCCTTTTCGGTGAAAATGTCATGAAGCACACTTTCAATAACTGGATCCATGCTTGGAATTTCATCATTCATTATGTTGTTGTCTTGGTTTATAGCCTCCACATGTGTATTAGTTGTATTTTGTGGAATAATATTAGGGACCTAGAATAATATTTTATATTACGAAATAATACATAAGGATCAAATAAAATGAAAGGATGAAACATGGCTAAATAATGTTAAAATGAATTTACAAACATACCATGTCATTAGGTTCCATATGACCATTTACTTTCAAGTGAGAAATAGATAGAGAATGTCTACATCTTCTTTGCCCTTTGCATTTGGAGCATTCACAATATATACTTTGTTCATACTAGTCACTAGTGTACGGCTGAGGACCACCACTAGAATCACTATCATTTGAACTACTAGCCATTTTAAAACCTACAAAAGTTGAAAGAAATTGGTATTTTTGATGAAGAGTAAAAACTTTAACTCTCAGTGTTTAGTAAAAATTATAGATTATGATTATATAATTTTTGAAACATCTAAATAAACTATGTATAAAAGTAATAGAATATAAGCCTATGGTAGTTAATGCCAAATATCACTGTTCAATTATTTGTCAATAAAAGTCAATAATGTCGATTTTGTATTTTTTTCAATTTTATGAAAATACGAAATATAATTTCACATAAAATGAAGATGTTGAATAAGCAAGAATAATATAAAATTACCTACATTAATTGTAATTATTATATAAATAATTCTAGTGTAATTTTTGTCATAATTATGACAAATCAAAGTGACCTACGTATTCATAAATATGTATGAGTTGAAAATGTTAATATAAACTATATAAGAGTATAAATATTATTAAAATTAACAACTTGAATTTATCATTGAAAGATTTAATTGCCTGAGTAGAATACTTATAATTAAAATATATAAATAACAAACTATCTTAAAAGTTAATAATTTGATAAATACAATTTGAACAAATAATACTCAACCATTATTATTATTTTTTGATAATATCTATCTTAAAAATCCGTATATTATAAAAATTTATATATTTCTATTTTATATACAATTATTATATACTTATATTAATTTATATTAATGTATAATTATTTATATTATTAAGCTTAATATTTTAAAAATATATAGTAACTCTTTTATTAATAATAATTAGAATTAAAAGTTTTAACGTTGCATAAAATTATTCCAATATTTATTTGTTATTATTTATATTATATTTAGTCATAAATACAAGTCAAGTATCATTAATGATCAATCCAGCATTAATAAATACTAGTAGTTTCATAACTGTAAATAGTATCATTATCAATCTATCCTACTCAAGTCAATGCATAATTTTTGGTATTCAAACTTTAGGAGTCTTACGTGTTGTCCATCCTCCACACATATTTCCATGATTTATGCTTTAAACCCAACAAAAAAACATTTAAATATAAAATTTGAAAGTTATAAATGTTGAAGTTGTAGACAGAAAATTCCTCTCAAATGGATCAAGAAAAAAGGTAAACCATCTGCAGGCATATCATAAAAATTTTATTGTTTAAAATTGATACAGTATTTGTGTATAGTTTGAACTAATATATTATGTTGTTATATTTTTTTGAAGGATTTTGGATTTGTTATTTAGCGGTTCTCATTGAGTATATTCATTTGGCTACATAAAAGATCTCACAAGGCTTTCTGAGGAAGATATTTTGTTACAGGTATGGATCTAGATTTGTTTTTTACTACTTTTATTATGTATATTATGTGCAGATTTTAAACATGTCCCACACTAATCCTAGAAAGCTTAATCTGGTCATACATGTCATTAAACGAGTTTTCTATAAGTATTTAAAATTCTAGATAAACAATTATTTGCTGCACAATGTTTGGGACTCTGAATCTGGGGGTGTGGGATCTTCCCAAAAATACATTTTACCTAAATTTTGTCCTCCAGTCATGAATTATTTGGATCAACTCATGGTAGATTTCAACTGTATAAAAACTATCTCCCATCCATCTCATGTTGGCAGAGCGGCTAATAAAGGATCCAAAATCGGTTAAATTTGCCTCATAGATCCTCTTTAGAAACCTTAATTTCATTGGTCAGGTCCTTGTCAGAAATAAGGAAATATTTATTTTTTCCATCTCTTACTTCCAGTTTCGCATAGAAGAGAAGGGGTGCAGATTTTTTATTTTCTCACAAATAGAACAAAAGGATTTAAAATCATCACGATTCAAACATAAACACTTATTCTATTAAATAGGTATTGACAGATTTCAGTCTTCTTGACCAAGTTTTCCTATTTCTGGTTTATGTTTATCCCTTAATAGAAGGGATCATCGATTCCAATAGGAATTTATATCTCTGGTTTGTAGGAGACGGTGGGAAACAAAATTTAAAACCTTTAAAATTTATCATCCAACCATTGACTAACAATTTTTTTTTAGAGTAAAAAATTGAATTGTCACAAAAATAAAAAATTAATTTACCAAGGTTTTACAAAGTTGTTTTTATAAAAAATCCACAAATAAAAAAACTTCACACGAAAGGTAAACCATAATTAAAGGTGACTACTTATTGCATAAAGCAGAAAAAAATTCAAATTTGTTCAAACAACTTTTGAATTCGAATTAAATCGAACGAAGACTAGATTGTAAGTGATTTCCAATGGTTTATTTTAATTTTCATGGGCATCAACAATTGCATAAATATAAGGCGATTTCTCCTAGCCTTATGTCTTGGATGTTTCCATCTCCCTAAGGCTCTATCACATCTCAGTTTACTAAGATTGTTAATATAGGAAAACAATTGAATCTCAAATTTGTAACAATCATTTTTAAAACAAGTCTGTAAAATCATTATACATTAATCTGTACAATATTAATTAAACAAAATAACAAAATCTGTACAATATTAATCTGTACATACCTTTTAAACCACGCTTATATCTTCAGTCTTGAAGCTCCAAATGAAAACCTGAAAACACGTTCAATTTAATAGAAGGATTAAATTTATAGATGGGGAGAAAGATTAGAAAAATTAAATAACTATAAATTTTAAGTGATGCTTGCATGCTATTGTTGTAAATTATTTGTAAGTTAACTGGGAATGCGCATGCCTTTTTAGGAAGAAAAAATAATATTTTTTCCAGCAAGATTGTATGTTTCATTCCTATTAGTTCATGCAACTAATATAGTTATTAGACTTGTATAATTATTATTATTATTTATATATTTTTAGCAATTTGCAGCATGTTATGTGGGGAGAGCAGTTAGAAAAATTAAATAATTATAAATTTTAAGTGAGGCTTGCATGTTAGTATTAAAATTGTAAAATATTTTTAAGTTAACCGAGAATGTGCATATCTTTCTAGGATTATAAAATAGTATTAATTTTCAAGTAAAATTGCATGTTTCATTATTATTAGTTTTATTAGTTATAGTTATTAATTTGTATCAATAATTATTTATTATATATTTAATTTTAAAAAAATATATATAATATGAATTATTAATTTTTTTTTTAATTAATTATTTCGAGAAAAATATTGATGTTTCATAATTTTACGGGATTTTCTATAATAATACTAATAAATGTTCGTTCTATAATTCTAAGTATGTATTTGAATAAGTTTATACATTTAATAAAGTTTTTAAATATTTTTTTATATTTAAATAAAAATATAAATAATGCTCCAATTTTTAGAAGTTTATGCTTTTAGGAAAGTTTAAACATTATTTTGTAAAACTTCACATATTCATATGTAAAACATATTTTGATGATGTTGCAGGTACTTATTTTAGAAACCAAATTTGTCTTCAATCTATTTTTTCACATCTATCTAAAGAGATGATGCAAAATCAGGTAATAATTTGTACTCTTCTCCTCAATTTTAATATATAATACAAGCAAATGCATTATTTTTTTATTTTTTACATTCATATAAATCAATAATTATTTTAATGTTTTACTTGGACAAAATATATATTTGTTAATATATTATATTGTACATTTTTTTTTCCATAGGTATCTGCCGAAATTGACCTCGATCATGAAGAAAGAATTCTCCAAATGGAGGAAAGAAAAGTTGCATCCCAAAAGGCAATGCTAGAAATTCAAGAAAAAAAGTTAAAACTTCAAGAAAAAGAGTTAGAACTTAGAGAGCATGATCATAGACTTAGCATTGGATTTTCTTTACCAAATGGAATTTCCAACTATCCTCCTGAACATAATAATAGTCAGAACAATAGTGCCATAAATCCTTGTGGAATCAATGATAACATGAATAGCGTAGAAAACACTTCATCATTCAATGATGTAGTCAATGATGGAAATTCAAAGATCCCTTCAAACGACACAATCACAGTGATAACAAGCCCTCATGGTACCAATTTCAATCATGCATCTAATTCTATTCCAACAAACAACACCCATTCTCTTAATTATTCTCCTATCCTTGATAAAACATCAAATGTACAGAAGGTAGAGTTAACAGGGAGAAAGAAAGTAACACTTTATGTGGACAGTAAAGGGGAAGTCTTACATGTAGAGGGTGAGATAGAATTTTATCAAACATTTTTTGATTATACAATGAGGTTGTTTGGACCAACAATTGACAAGCCTTGGCCCCAACAGCCGAAGGACAAAAACAAAGAACTAGAAGAATTTATGGCTATAGAGTATGGTCATTGTTTTGATAAGAGGTGGATGATGTAATGCCCCATGGGCATTGGCCTCCACTGCCACCTTGGCCTCCTCCCAACCAACCGACCTACAGGCTGTAAGGATCACTGCGTTTTTTTTTTTTCCTTGCGTGAGGGAGACGGGAGTCAGTGGAGTCCCGATTTTCCGCACCATGATCTCTTTTTGGATCCTCTATTCAATGCATATGGTTGAGAGGCACGTTTTTCTTGATCTGCAGGCATTGATGGAGGGAAAACGTGTTTGAGTGCTCTGTCATGGTGTCTTCTTCCTGTCACTGCCTTGCTGCGATTTTCCTTCCTTGCTATGCGCGTGGGTATAGATGGAGCTTCAGGCTAGGGGAGCAGGCACGTTACAGAAAGTAGAATCCTTTTGAGCGCCTCCAACAAGCAGGTTGTCCAACTATGTTGTCAGCTGTTCAGTATCGACTGCATCCTCAAATTCAAGATTCTCCTTCAAGGTATTTTTTTTATCAAAATCGATTAAGTGACAGTAAGAGTGTTACCAGAAGATCCATGGCTATGCAATACGTAATGGTTTTGAGTCAAATGCTACCGTGAAAAATGCCCTTATTGACTTGTATGCCAAATGTGGAAGTTTAGAGAATGCCTACCATATGTTTCGCACAATGACTGAGAAAACAGTAGTGTCATGGAATACAGTGATTGTAGGGCATGAATCAGATTGCATATTGCAAGCAGGGCATAAACCTGCTTTGGAACTAGAAAAGATGGAACTTGACACCCAAAAGGAACACATGGAACATGTTGACTCTGTCCAAAAGAGTCCTTTCGGAGTGCTACAGAGTTCTGAGGTTTTTTACCATGATGGAATGGAAGGTGCAGTAGATGACTCTGAAACCACACACACTGTTCATGGGTTGAATGAGAGAAACATAGATATAAGTGCACCAAAAGCCCTGGATTTCCCTGCATGTTTTCAAAAGCCTAGACTTGGAGATGAGGTAGAAGCAAAGCCAAAAAATTCATTTGACAAAGATGAAATGATGATATCGAGTCATTGTCGCACAAGCAGGGTGGAGAAACACTCTATTATATTAAGTTCAAAAGAGCCTATGGAGTCGGGGGATGCACATATTCAATGTGAGGGTCTGGATCCTCCCCTGCACAGACTTGGAGAGGAATCCAAAATCAGTTCTGACGAAGAATTCTTCCATATTTTGGATAAAATGGAAAATCAAAATTCAAAACAAGTGAATATCAATTGGAAGAGAAAGAAGAAAAAAGGAAATAGCTTGACAGCTTATTGTGATGAAAATTTGAAGATATGCGAGACTGTCTTAAATTCAGTTGATATGACAAAATCTGATGTAGTTGCGGTCAGTCAAGAGGCTACAAGGTTTGATGATAAATATCAATCTGTAAGTAAAAATACTTTTTCCTATGACTATAAATCTGAACCCAAACATAGTTATGAGGAATCAGACGCCTCAATCGTCAAGCAGGACATGGCTGAGTGTGAACCTCACATAGAAGTAGACAAATGTGAAACTATGGGGCAAGGAAACAATACTGGCAACGAGCCTTTGTCGAGTGGGACTGAGCTAAATTTAGAAGACATGCAGAGGTCTGAATCAAATCCAGTTGGTCCAGAGAATATGGAGTCTGGATATGCACATAATCAATTTATTAGCATGAATCCTCCAACTGATGGTTTAGAATTTAGACCCGAAACTGATCATGATGGAGTAGAAATTGACCATCTCAAGCAGAACAAACAAGAATACCATCATTCCATGTGGGAAATATGGAGTGGTTATATGCCTAATACAAGTTTTTTTTTATGTACAAAGAAGAGGAACAGAAAAGAAAACCTGTTGCGGTCATTGTGAGAAGCATTACTGTGTATTGACTTGTCAAATCATGACCAAAGACACCTCTCCTTCATCAGCACAAGATTGACACATGTATGTTGTGACTCTCATATTGCCAAAAATGGGGCCCTACAGAATTTCTAGGGCTGATTTGGAGCTCTCTGCCCAGTGAAAGCATAGACGAGAATGGAGCTTGAGTGCCAGCCTAAAAAGGGGAGATTCGACCTGAGGATTGTTGTTGTTGTTCCGGGCGGTGTCCATGAAACCTGTTGAATCTGCAGAAAAAGGCAAGATATTTCTACACTTTTCTACTGTTATTTTATTTAAAATTATTGTGAAATCAAACCACTTTTCCTTGCATTTGATTTGTCAGTTTTTGATGTCATGATGGGATTTTTTCTTTCTGCTTTTTTCTTCTTGTTGTTTTAGCGCTTTTATCATTGACAACTTCCTACAATATTTCTCACTACTTCTTTCTATGCTAAATGAGGGGGGTGGCCTCTCTATTTATAGAACTTCCAGGCTTATCCATCCTATCTCTAAGATAGAATAAGAAATCCACTCTGACGAATCATATTCCATACCTTAACTCTTATCTGTACATGTAAGCTTATCTGTTAAGATAAGATAAACCTTATCATTTTACATGGGTTCCACATTTTTAGACTTTTTACAAATAAAATACACAAATATTTATGACCTCACTCCTTGTCCTTATTACCAATATAATATTTCTAATTCCTAATCATGTAGACCCTACTTCTCTAATTACCCAAACTTTGACATTTTAACATTACCGGACCACTTACGACAAATATTTACTTTTTACAACATTCTTATTGTACTTTGACTGTTACCGTACTCCACATTATTGGCGGCACCGTACTGACGGCCATTATCTTCTATCGGACGCTACTACTAATTACACTTAACAACATCCTATACATTAATGAAATAGAAATTATGGAGGAAAATTTTAGTGTCGACAGTACCTCATTGACACTGGAATAGTTTTGGTCTAATTCCCCTCTCGGAATTGTTGTTGATGACATTATTGTGTACTCTTGTGTGACGGAACTCCCTTCTTCTCTCGCGTGCTTGCTATTAGTCTGTAAGACTTGGACCCTTCTTGGATGATTGGAAAATCTTTGTAGTTACTGGTCAAAACTAGTATTCTTGCCTTCACTTTGAAACTTATGTTGTGTGTATACTCTAATTGGTTTCCGTTTTGAAACTCAATTATGCATGGCTTTTTGTGTGTTAATTTCTGAAACCCGTGTTTCCCCCTTCTTGGGCTGATCAACTCTTATTCTTTTGGAAAAATATTATTATAGCCTATGCATTTGGTACCTTTGATAAATTTCTAGATGACTGGTGTATATATATCAAATCTTAATCTTGTAATTATTGTTTAATTACTTACTTAATGGGAATTCTGTTTTTGCTAGATTGTTTATTTCTACTTATAGGGCCAAGAGCCATTCTCATACAATTGCTATACTTTCGTTGCTTTTACTCCTAGCTGAAGTACAATGTCTCCTCCTTCTTTGATTGGCATGATAGAGAATTTATTATAACTTGATGTGTTGAGAGTTTTTAGAGGTTTGACCCAATTCTTGTTATAAAGTGCTTCCTTTTCGTGGTATTGTTAGATAATAGTTATGGTGGTTTTGTGTAGCCTTATCTTGCTCAGTTCTCGTGAACTGACTCTTGTAGAAAATTTGCTGCAGATGGATTTTGCGTGTAGATGAGGGATAGATTTGTAGACTTTTGTCATCAACCTCAGTTGAGAAGATCCTTTGCTCGAAACCTTTTTATGTTGTTCAACTATTGTTAACGTCCAGTGGAAGGTTTAAAAGAGGATTAATGTCTTAGTATAAAGTATTGTGGACTTTGTCATCTGAACTTCGGAAACCTTGTATTGTTTGACCATCATTGAAATTATAAGAAACTTTGGTTATTGTTGTTGAGGGACTTTGTTGGAGTATCAGTATTTTAAGAATTGATGTAATCTTGTTTTGTTCTTGTAAATGAGTGTTGCTACAACCTTGCCTTGAGAATAAATTTTGAGTTAAACCTTGACATGACTTAGTAATAAAGTGTCATAAGTAAACTAACATGGGATTGTTTAATACTTCTGGAAGTTAAATTAAAAGTTGTATTCAAATAAAGTAACGTAGGGGTCACCAACTTGAGAGCAAGATTATCATTGCAAGTAAACTTTATAACATGATAACCCTAGCTCCTCTAGTGAACATTATTCCTTTTATGGTAAAATTTGTAAAATGACCCTAAGGTGAAATGAACTGTTAATTGTTGAAGATGATAAGATTTAATGAGCCAGAGAAAACAAATTGGAGACCTCACCACCCTTCTCACTGCCATTTGGAAAGTAAATTTTTACTCCTTGTTAATACTTTCAGCGAAGCCTAAGTAAAGTTGTTGATAATTTTGGTTAAGAGTCCTAGCTTCATTTAAAACTAGCAATAACTAATGAGGTCCTAAAAATGGTTCATCTCGACCTTCTCCCTCTAACCCTTTTTCAAGGCACCTTGTATCTCTTCTCTTAAGTGTGTTGAACTTAAAATCATGTTGTCTTGTGGGCGAGAACGAATCTTAGTTGTGTTAGTGGTGAGGAGATGGCCTTGTGGAATTTAAATACTCCTTTTTCTTGATAAACGAATTAAGCATATAAATTTCATAATAGAGAAGATTTAAATATAATTACTCAGTGTCAAAGGAATAAACTTAGCTTGGTAAGATGAATTGTATGATTCATATCTTGAGCCTCCTTGAAAACGTAAGCTAAGAATTGCAGGATGTCCTTTTAAAGTAAATAACCCTCAAGAATATCTCATTGTGGTTGGCCCTAACTGTAAGTGTGTTCTGTGATTGGACTTCTATGTTGTCTTGTAGAAAAGAGGAAAAAAAATATGTATTGTCCTTAATAGGTGTGAACGTTTCCGTGCTGCCTTTCTGGCCATCCTTGTATCAAGTTGTTCACAGTGTTAGTTGTATCCTTGGGGACAACATGTTGCGTCATGTTATGTGTCAAGCAAGTCAAAAAAAAAAGTTATCTTGTATTTCACTGTGTTGCTCATGTGTGGATTTTCGGGTCGTTACAGATGAAATCAATGGCATGTAATCAACTTCATAACAAAAGCGGTTATTTCAAAAAGGTTTTAAAGAAGGATGGAAAAACACCCCCTGAACCATATGTTGGAAAAGAAACATGGAATATTTTAAAGAAGGAGACTAAGCGTGTTAGAAAGGATAAAAAATATGAGCATTTGAAAGATGTCACTAAAGCTCAAATTCAAGCACATGGGTACATGCACAAATTGGGAAGGGGTGGTGTTCGAGCTTTAAAAGCTACAATGGTGAATATTTATATTTTTTCAATTTACATTAATGTTTTTTTTTTTAAATTATATTGATGTTTTTTTTAAATTTATGTTGTTGATGACATTTATTATTTTTATCATGAAGTGGAATCGCTATCAAAGACTTCCTGGTGAAGAAGAGATTAAATTTGCTAGAAAAGAGGGTTTTGTAAAGTTACGGAATGAGAAGATGGAAAAAAGTAAAAACTCGGATGAAAAAAGTGACACATCAGATTCAGTAAGAATTTTTTTTGTATAAGAAATATTTACTTCTTAGAAACAATATTTTCATTTTATGAACATAATATTAGTACAATATTAATCCTTTTATTTTCTTAATACAGGAATCAACAGATCCATGCTTGGGACAAGATGCTACATTTGAAGGAGGTGATACTATCGGTATGGAAAAAGGAGACGATGAAGCAGTGCAAATGAGAAAATCTCTTTCACAGGATTTAAATAGCAATAATTGTTCAAGTTGAAGGAGATATATAAAAAAAGGATTATAGACATCAATAAGGATTTTTCAAATAAAATAATTATTATGTATTTTTGAAATGTTACATTTATTCCTCTAGTTTTATGGAGGAAAGTGTAAAACATTAATGATCATGTATACACTTTTATCATAAATAAAACATATGTTTTATCCTCATATGATATTTTTTAAGTGGTTATTTAATTAGTTTTTAATGTTTTATTTATTATTTTACTTTGTAGTTTGTTGATATGGATTTCAAATCAAAAATGATTTTATACATTATGTAGACAATCCACATAAAAATATATGAAGGAATTTTAAATTGGTTGTTCATATAAAAATTTCTTCATTTTTTCAAAAGATAGATCCATAATTAATTATTGTGGCAATTAAATCGTAGCTTCCACCTACAATTTTTATGTGGTAAGGACAATTGTTGAAATAATTGTTGAGATTGCCACAATTAAAACATTGTTGAAAGTTACAAAATGGTAAGTGTGGAATTTCTACAAAAAGTGAATGCATATAAAAACTACATTTTTTGCAAAATTGTGGAATACTAACAAAAACAAAAACCATAGAAATGTTACAAACATTAAGAAATGTGGTCAATACACAATTTAATATTTGGAGATTAGCTACAAAATTTATACATTGTGGACTATCCATCATTTTATGAATTGTGGAAAGACTCCAATAATATATCAAAATGTGGATGATCTTCAATTATAATGCCACAATTTAATTTTTTGCAATAGCATATAACCACAAAAAAATTGTGGAAAAATTGTGGCAAAAGGCTGAATTTGTTGTAGTGGTGGTCATCCAATAAAAGTTGGAAGTACTTGTGTCCTTAAAATGAAGTAGGCATTGGGCCATTCAGATCGGTATGAACTACCTCCAGATGCTTCTTTGTATGGAAGGTGCTCGTCTGAAATGGATCCCTCTATTGTTTTCTTGCAAGACATCCAGGGAAAATAGGAAAGGAAGTGGACAATTTGGGTAGTTTATGAACCATTTATTTTGAATTCATCTGATGCAATGAACTAACTAATAAGTGACCATATCTAAAATGATAGAGGGCTATAGATTCTACTATTGAGGCAGATAAAGCTGCTGCAGAAGTTGAAACAATATGTAAAGAAAATAACTTATCTTTTAGAAATTATCTAGCAATAATTGTACCTTGTCTAGAGATAAAACATGATTTGATACCATTTTAGACAATAAACTCTACCTTTAGGTGACGATTCAAGAGCTGAGTCACTGCTAAGAGGTTACTAGTCAAGCTAGGAACATATAGTACCTTTGTAAGTGTACATTTTCGTGGTCCCAGTGGAATGGTGACTTTTCCTATTCCTTCTGCAACGTACTCTTTTTCATCTACTATCTGAACGCGATCTATAGTTGGTTGTTCGTTCAATGAATCAAATAGTTTCGTATCACCGGACATATGCTTACTGGCACCAGAGTCTATCAACCACACTTTCTTCATGGGCTGAGAATTTTTAGAGACTAGTACAAGGTTCTTACCACAATGGGATCCTTCAAATGTCTCCTCATCAAATTCATCATCTTATTGGGCTACGATATATCCCTTCTGCTTACTTCGGCGAGGACGTCGTTTGGATTTTTGAAAATCTTCATTCTCGGATGTGTTTGTTTGACTTGAATACCCTAGATTCAAACCATTATACTAGCAGTGATTAGTGTTGTGAGTGTTGGCTCTGCAAATCTAACACCACCTCTTTGAATTTTGATCATTCTATTGTTGATTTTGTTGTGCTTGAGTTGGCTTCTCTCGAAGACCCTTCTGATTCTTCTGGCCATGGTATGGCTTTGAGAATAGGGCTTTATCCTGAGTCTCCTCTTGGATTGAATTGATGGCCTCTTCCTGCTATTACAAGTTCACAAGTCCTTCGAATGCCACTGTTTATTTAGATACATTCAGTGTCATAACGAATACTAGGAATTGAGAAGGTAGTGCTCTCAAGGTGATCCACACAATAATTTTTTGGTCCACCGTTTCACCGAGCACTAATAACTCTGATTGTAGCTTAGCCACATGATGTAAGAACTCCTCAACTTTCTCATCTGACCCCATAGAGAGGGTGTGCAACTTTGACCTAAGATGGAGGATCTTAGTCTGATTTTTGGCTTCATAAAAAGTTACCAACTTGTCCCAGGCCTCCTTTGGTTCCTCCACATTCCGAACATGTGTTTGTACATCGTCACTGATACTAAGCATTATCAGCATCAAGGCTTTGGTACTAGCCATCTCATACTTTATTAATTCATCAATGGATATGGGGATTGGCACAGATCTGGTTACGATGCCCCATAATCCTTCAAATTGAAGGATTGTTCACATCTTTGTTTTCTAGGCTGAAAATTTTGGCCCTTTAAGTAACTGAGCATCAGAGAGTAGAAGTTTTGGTGCAAACATTGGAATAAAATTAAATAATTTGTTTTATTTAATTATTTATTTCCAAGAGATATTACAATTATGACTCACTGATGAGAAGTACAAGCTCGTAGATGCTCTCGATACTCATATTGTGCTAAGAGATGACAATGCTTTGTGGAGCATTCTTCTTTCTATTCACAATCGGCATCATACCTGGCTTCTAGTGCTTCCCGCACTCACTTTTCTTGGCAGTTGACGTCGAAAAGAAAATATTCAAGAATTCCTCTTCGAACTATCTCGTTGAAGACTAGATTACCAGTGTTTCAAATCTCATTGAGTAAGGAAAAGTAGACCTAGAGCTCTCTTGAGCGTCCTGATGGTGTTCTTGGGCTTGCGAGTCTTCGGATTGGCTCCCGAAAGTATCGATATGCTCAAAAACATTTGACATTGAGCATAATTTTTATTTATTGAAGAATTTTGGCTTCTATGATAACTTGGCTGTAATTTATTTGTTTTCTCGTACCGTTTGTGAGCTCTCAAACACGAAGATATTGGGTTCTAAGGTGGAGATTTCGTGCCACTAGCTATCTGCCATAAAACACTAAGTTTGTTGAACTAGAGAATGTTTTAACAACAAATATACTTAGCTTTTACTTGCACATAGGTTTTTCACCACACGTCCATCTATTCTTCTTTCACGTAGCAAGTATTCACGTATAGCAGCGAGAAAAACTCTCCACACACAGCTATTTCACGCAGATCTCCACGTCCAAGGAGAAAATCATTACAAACTTCCACGCAGTTTTTCCAAATCAACTGATCTCCACGCAGGTGTAGAAGACTTCTTTGTCTTCACATAGGCAGGTCACTTGGTCAGATTGAGATCTTTTAAGCAGCAATTTTTCCACGCAACAACAATTCTCTCCCACGCAAGGCTCTGGATGGCCACATCCACTAAGAATATGATATTCTCCACGTCCATTCTTCACGCAATAGTCAAAAACTCCCACGCAGGAAATGAAAAATAAATATCAAATTCTCATGTTACTCTTTCACTCCTTTCCACGTGGTTGATTTGTCTCTTACTTCACGCAGGCTACAGGGTAAGCCAATCTTCCACGCAGATTTTTAGAATTACCATGTAGAAGGTTTCTCCTGGAATTTCAACGCAAAAGCAAGAAATTAATTATGTAGTTCGCTAGAATATTTCAATGTCTAGGCCAAGAAGAACATCATTAAAGTCTTTCCATGTCCAGTCTTTCTCTACGCTGCTTCCACCACTGATTTGTCTCTCCTTTAAACACACAAGTCAGAGATAAGGTTTTCTCTATGACCAGATTGAGAGGAGGAAATGATGGAGAGAAAATAGAGATGACATATCTCTTATTCATTCACTGAATATCTGAAACACGATACCTATTTATAAGGATGTGTACAAACAATACTCCCCGGAATGGAGTGAGTTGTTACTACCAACAAGAGCGGATAATGGAATAGATAATAAAAACTAGCCTAATAATAAAATATTAGGTAGACTATGCTAACAGATCAAACTTGGAAAGGTTTCCTCTTAGCCAGTTGGAGGAAAGGGAAATAATTTTCACTTTAAAAAACTTTGAACTGTTGCTGGGGATGACACCTTTTAATTTGTTGTTTCTTAGACCAAGCGTTTTGAGAGACATGAGTTTACCGATGGATGGCGAGATCGTGTCGTTCAAGAGATTATTACTTAAGTCGAGCTTGACAGGGAACTTGATATTGTCCAAGGAATGGATTTTACCTGTCAACCCATTTTTTCTCAGATCCAACCATGTAACATAGTTATCTGCAGGTGATGGAATGGTACCGCTCAATTGGTTCCAACTTAAGTCAGCATAACAAAGTTTCCTATGGCATAATTTTCCCCAAATGGTAAGATAGTTAGAATATACAATACAGTCAAGGGTGAGATGTTAGCAATATAAATTTGAATAGGTCCTTTTACATTTGTGTTTGAAATGAAAAGTTTTTCAAGAAAAATAGAGTGTTGCGATAGAATTATTGAAAGCTTCCCCCCAACTCGTAGCTACTAGATAAGTCAATTTCTTACAGTCTTGAAAATTTCAACAGGTCGGAAGGAATGTAACCATATAGGTCACCAGGGTGTTTTCCTTTACAAAGGGTGTTAACCGATAGCCACCCTCCTATCCATGCACCACAATTTCAAGTGTACACGTGCTTTCATGTCTTCTAGCATGTTATCGTGCTTACCTTTTATTGATTTTCATTACTACACATTTCCATATATTTAAAGTTGTTATACTTCCATTAACTGATGCACTTGTGCCCGCAGGCATGCTAGACTCTTTTTTAAACAAAAACCATTATGTGTAGAAAATGCCTGATAACCCTACTATAATTAAAATAACATAATTCGATTAGTATATAATCCATTCTAGCTACATACATAATATTAGCATGTGGGTTTTGGTCTAAGGTCCAAAAAATGCACCGGCTCACTAATTTTATACATCTCTATGATCATAAACAGAAGCAATCAATCAAAATAAGATTATAATCAAGTCATTCTGAAACCTAAAATTATTCTTGTCCATCATAAAAAACCTTAATGTTTACAAATTTATCTAATTATATAGTATTTTGAAATATTATAAGGAGTTGCATTTTCCAGTTTTATCCAACAATTATGGTTAATTTTATACAACATGGAAAGGTTGCATCGGGGAAACTTGATTCTAAATATGATCACATTCAAATGTACCTATTCACATTACACAACCCATCTATAGATCAATAAGGTTTTTTACAACCTGACTAAAGTGAGACATATTTAGACCCTGGTAACAATCTTACTAGTGTTCTTGGTACAAACATAACCCTCTTAAGAGGTTTTTTTCCAGATATTAGGTAAATGTTATTTAAGGGAAGTGCTTGCACAATATCTTCTAACATGGTGCGCTTGTTAGGTTGTGAAAAAGTCATTTCTAATTAGACAATAGGAGAAATGAACTGAGTTTGATTAATCAACCCATTCAAAAAAACTCATAAGGTCCTTCCCCTTAATAATGTAAAACATATAATAATATCAAAATGGGATTGCATGTTAAAAAAAGAACAATAATTGTATTTAAATATAAAAAACCATTAAAACTCCACTCATCCACCTCTTACCTTCATAATGGGTCATGCAACATATTTCAACACAAGTTGCAGCATGCACCAATTGCAATCAATGCACATAAAATCCTTAAGGACAAATTCTATGTGCAATACTATAAACCCACCCCGTAAATAACCATCTTCAAAAAATGTAGAATTTTGTAACTCTTCAAATATGTATACCCATGATTTTGTAACGTAAAAATATATTTATCATTCACTTAATTGATATAATTTACATTACATCACACATATAGGCACCCGGCTACAAAAAAACATGCCAAAGTTGTACTCATAAATTAGCATGATACACTGATACAATGTCCACACATAGTGTAAGACAAAACATTTTCTATTATAAACACAATTTGCTAGTATATTGTTATTGTAAACACTATATTGTTATTAACATATAGTGCAACTGCATATTGTGTTTACAATATTTGAACACCCTAGGACGTGCTACTACAATTTATTAAAATAACCAACTTCATTTAGTATTTCAAGGATCTTATTTAATATAATCTTTAAATAAAATATTGTCTCCAAACTACTCAACCAACAATACATACCACCCTAAAAAAACAATACTCCTAGGCCTCTCCTAACCACTAACACTAACGGTGTAAATTTTCTCCACTAGGAGAGACCACTAGTAATATAGATCAATTTGTTATTAATTTGCATGTGATCTATCAAATAAGAGTAAAATTGGTCTTCTCCCACATCACCATTTTGTTGTTGATATTATTATTGTATGCTAAATGAGTGCCAATTAATGTATAATTGGGATATAATGATAATAATGTGGTTCCCTCTATTAGTTGGTTTGTATCCCTCATCACGATCTATTGTCTCTTGGATCTATTTGGTTACTAGTGTTTTATATTGTTTATCGAATTAGTTATGTGATGTATTTGTACAATATAATAATGATAATAATCTCCCTTTTTAAAATTGGTTATATTTTCTTGGTGTTTCACATGATTCTTAGATGTTTCTAGGAAGTTGACGCAACAGATAGGGTAATGGGCATAAGAGGAATACCTATTGAAGAAATTGGTTGATAGGTTGTTACGCGCATATGACTTTTGAATCCACAGCTGATTGTGAGAGCTTCCTTTTGGCTGGGAGGAACTACCTGAAATAGAAAGCAAGACCACCAAAAAGAGTTAAACAATATATGTAGTGGACTACCTAATGTGTGCTAGATCCGGGAAGTGAGATACTTCCTAGACGACTGTCAATCCACTATTTAAAACAATTTAATGCTGGTAATAAAGTAAATCCTATTATAGTTAAAATGATTTAGGTATCTCATTTAAAACACAATAAGAAAGATCTAATCTAATAGGCTAGGTTAAAATAAGATCGGAAGGTCAAGTAACTGGTTTTGGGTCTCTGCAGGTCTGACAGAGGTGTTAGGCAAGTCACATGTGAGTAAGGGTGATGTGGAATAAGTAGGTAGGTTACTGTTTTAGGCTGTATTGGTAGATACAGAGACTGATGCCGCTTAAGGGTGACTGATGCCGGTTTGGGAGAACCAGTGCTGGTTACTGTGGGGTACCGGGAATGTCATAGAATGAACTTGAGATCTCCCTTATGATTGCACGAAGGTCTAGGCTAGTTAGAATGAGGTATTAAGTTGTTTGGATGGGATTTGGAAAGCTTTTAATAGGGATACGGAGGGGTGAGTATTAATGGAGGTCATTAGGTGGCTAGGAGAACAAAGGATGAAAATACAATGATGAAATAAGTGAACCAGAGGAGTAAAATACTCTACTTACTTGGAATCTGGTTCTAAACAATTGTGAGTGAGGAATGAAGGTGTTGATAAGAGGTTGAATGTTGCGGAGGATCACCAAACATTGGGGAGTTCTTGCATGGGCTGCATGCGCTCTCCTTCTTGCCTGATTAGATCAAATCTATGTTGGGGTGAGTGCTAGATGGTTTCTGGGTGAATATTGGATGTCTGTACAAGAAAAAATATTTGATCTCCTTCTTTGTATGTGTATTCTCCTTGAAACTCATTCTCAAAAGATGTGATATCTCTCAGGAATCTGCCAACCTCGAAAATAAGGTTGTTTTGGGGGTTAAAAGGTGACTGAAGGTGGTTCTGGCTTAGCTAGTGGCGGTTAAGGGTAACCGACATCAGTTAGGGTGGGATTTTCTAGGTTTTCTAAACTAGGAAAATCCCCTTGATTTTTTGGGATCTCGTGTGTTGACGCCGCGGATTAGGATGGAATATTTTTTTAAGCATGTGGGCATTGATTTTTAGGGTTTGGGTAGGTCTTGGCTAGTTATGACAACTTACTAAATATAGGTCTTAGGGTGAGGTGGCTAGATGAGGTGTCTAGGTTGAAGAGAAGGAAAACTCTACATTGTCAAAGGTTGATAGGTTTATCCAAGCAAGGTTGAAGTGATTCTGGTATCCAAGGTATAGGATATGGTCAGGGAGCATGACTTAGGTCAGGTGCAAGAACGTTTAGGTATGTTCCGGTACACCGAGGGTTAGGTCAGGATAAACAGTCACGATAAGAGGCAAAGTAAGGTCATTAGGTCAATCAACACAAGTAATATTGCCGCAAGGTATAGAAAACACATGGGGTCAAAGGTCACTAGAAATGTTCCCGGTCCCAGAATCTAGGTCACGGCACGAGTAGGGCTGAAGTATGGAAAAATAATGAGTCCCTAAAGGAGGATGAGGTTAGGAGGGTGAGGTAAATGGTCAGGGTAAAGGTTGGGTAGGGTAAATGGTCAGGGAAAAGGTTGGGTGGGTAGAAGTGTCAGGAGAGGTAATTTTTTGAGAAGGGAGGGTTTGGGGGTCACGGGTTTTCATTGTGACAGTGACCAGCGTTGGTTAGGTGTAGCCGGCGTCAGTAGGGTTAAACTAGTATCGGTCACAAAATAGTTGATCGATGTCGGTTTAGGGGTGACCGGGGTCGGTAAGAGAGAACTAGCACTGGTTAGGTTTTGGAGAGAAAGGGGGCAAAAGTGCCACAGGTTGGGTGGTTGAGATGGGTAGGGGTAAAATAGGGTGTGGTAAAATGATAGTGCATCAGTATGGGTATGATAAATGTAGATTAGTTTATTTTTTGTATTGGATTTAGGGGAGAGATTAGCTACGCATGTGGGATAGGGTTCCACACCTACTCGTGACAGTTCACGTGTAGCAACCCCTAAGGCATTACGGCATGTGGAGGAGGTGGACCTGAGTGGGATCCGATGCTACTGGCATGTATTCCAGTAGCCGAGTCTGATGGTTTCTCTCATCAATAGATGGGATTCCATGACCAACACATTCCACCTACCGATGGGTGAGATCACAGTCAACCTGGAAGACATGTTCAGGATCCTGTGGCTACCCATATTGGGTACATAGGTTTATTCTATCACCTCCAAGGCATATGAGGAGTTGATGTTGATGGTGTTTGGAGAGGGGATGGCCAAGATGATATTACATAGTGCTAGCTTGAGCTATAGATATATGTACCTATCCCATTTGGAGGAGACGAGGCTAGTAGTTCTATTGATGGAGGCAGTGTGCTGCTTTGCACTAACGAATGCAAAGGGAGGTATATTTCCCCACTTGTCGATGGATTTATTACATGATATGATGATAGAGAAAACCTACTTTTCCTGGGTGCTAGCATTCCTAGTGCATTTATACATGGAGTTATGGGCATATGGACAGCTATGTAGGTTCAGCCTGTGTTGTACTTTTTTACTTCACTATTGAGCATGTGAGCACATTGTCTATGTGCATCCAATGGGTATCACCCAGGATAATGCCTTTCCGCATTTCTTTGTATGAGTGGGGTATAGGTGATGGGTGCTTGCAATTGGAGAATGGAGATTAGACAGGGCTACACATGATGTAGCATACTTTAGGAAACTATTGGATGGTTCATCCAAGGTGGACATAATTGGGAGGTCATATGTGGGCTTCCCATCATATAGACATATGCGTGATGATTTAGCTGGCCTCTAGCTATTGAGATGGATACAGGGTCGCCGTGCTGAGGAGCACGAGATGATCCCAGTTGACAGAGTTAGGCGGCAGTTTGGGCTGCTACATGACATACCTCCCCCCTTCCCATAGTACAGGAGAGATGATGTGGAGAGGCCCTTACCTCTACCATAGCTGACAGTGCCCACAAGGTAGGAGGAGCAAGCAGTAGACCAGAGGATTGATGATGTCAGGGTTACAGATAGATACAGGCAATGGCGGGTGGCACAATTGAGAGCAGTACCAACAAGGCCAGGGTAGCCCAATCTAGCCTCCCTTACAATACAAAGAGATTCCCTACAAGGGCAGGTGGTGATGCTGATTACCCAGTTGGGTATGGTGTAGAAAGAACTTACTAGCTCAGAGGTAGAGGTGGCCGAGTTACATGTATAGGTGGCCAGTCTTCAGTCCCAGATGGCCCGAGGTGGGGATGGAGATGGAGATGGAGATGATGGTTAGGTGGCTTCCCTATAGGCACAGGTGACCAAGTTGTAGGGACAGGTGGCCACAGCACAGGCACAGATTGGGGATTTATATGCCTAGATACAGGCACAGGGGCAGGGGCCAATGGCACCACCATAAGCACTGGGAAAAGGCCCCAGTTCACAGGTAGGGGCGGGACAGGGTCCCACAAGATAGGTACAAGGGATGAGGCCTATGGGGCCACCACAAATAATGCCCATATCCAGGTTACGGGATGCCCTAGGTGAGGCCAGATACTAATAGGATCAGTTCATGGTGGCTGGGATAGATTTCCTATCCTATGGAGAGTATAGGGAACAACAGGCCTCGAGTGAGAGGGCTAGATCCCAAACTCATAGTGTAGAGAGCACAGGGGGCCATCAAGCTCTGAGACAGGATCATGGAGAGGCCACCAACTCACGAAGACCATTTCTAGGTGATGTGCCAGCAGGGACCCAGCCACCACCTATGATGAGTGGGGAGATGTTAGCAGGTCATCAGACATGGGCTAAGGAGGCTGAGGGGATAGGCGATACTGATATGGAGGATGTCTGCTAGGAGGGTGCCTAATATATGGCTCCTGATTTTGACATGGTTTCAATTTTTGATATATACCAGCTTGCATACCATGGATAACGAGGCTGTACATTAGTGTTTTGTATTTTTTATCATATACCGGCCTGCGTGCTGAAGAGATTTTGTATTGTTTTATTATTTTATTGTATATGACACCAGCTTGTGTGCTGATAACATTTTGTATTGAGTATGGGCCTTTCATGCCAAAGATATTTTATAGTGTTTTATTATTTTATTGTATATGAGACCAGACTCCATGCTGATGACATTTTGTATTGAGTATCGGCATGCGTGCTGATGATTTGTTTGAGATGGAGATGATGGGATATTCGTGCATATTGTATTGGGACACACATCTTTATTTAGATGATGAGATACATTAGATGCTTGATTTTTTGTTGTTTTATGATAATTTTAATTTTTTTATGGTGATATGGATGGAAACTAGGAAAGTTAGGCATAATGGAGTCAGGTTGGTTTAGGCATGGATCAAGTTAGGTTGGTTTAGGCATGGATCGAGTTAGGTTGGTTTAGGCATGGATCGAGTCAGGTTTGGTTTAGGCATGGTTGAGTCAGGTTTGTTTAGAAATGGTTGAATTGAGTTTGTTTAGGCATGGATCAAGTCAAGTTAGTTCAGGCATGGATAGAGTCAGGTTTTTTTAGGCATGGTTGAGTTTAAATTAGTTGAAGTTGTGATTCATTAGTTTGTGTAATGAATGACAATATGGGTCATGTTAAAGATGTTTTATAATACATGCATGATGATGTTAGAGAAATGGTAGTCGTAATAAATGTATGTTGTGATGATGATAAAAATATTAAACAACTTGTTATTTGTTTGGTTTAATTTCCAATTTTGGATATAAAAGGAAACTAAGTGGGGTGGAATGTGATTTAGGAAGATGGAGGATGAATTGGTTAGGGTAGAGAGTGGCTGAGCTAACCTCCAAGGGCCCCATGCCCTCGGAGTGCTGCTTACATAGTCCCGGTGAAAAGGAACCTCAGGCCGATGTAGTTCTCCCATAAGCTAGGGAAGAATATGAGGTATGAAAATGAATTTGTAGCTTTTAGGCATGATGGGTTTAGGTCTGTTAGGTGTGAGTGGGTTATAAGAAAAAATGGTATAGGTGATGTCGATTATGGAAAAAGAAGAATATTATCCCAAAGGTACATGTCGAGGACCAAGTCCTGTATAAGGTAATTAAAATGTAAATAAAGATGGTTAAAAGATAAGAGGGGGCAATAAAGCCACCTGATTGGTTAGGATCATACCATGTAGATCATACCTTGGAGGAGGTGATGAATGTAAGACCCTAAAGGCATTGCATGATTGATTTTTCTAAGGGTGAAAATTAGTCACATTATCTCCAAATGTCACGGTTTCTAAGAGGTCCCTTGCGGCGGTAGGAAATGGGAGTGCGAATGGTGAGAGAGCTGAAAGGTGGTTAATTTTTATATGGTATGAGGTAGCATGCTCTTTGGGCAAGAGATCCAAGGTCATAATGGGAAAGTCCATGACTAAAAGGATTTTTGTGTCGAATTATATTTGAGATAGACTGATCGATGCGGGAAGGCTATATGGGATGACAAAATTAACTCCTTGAGGTCTTCGTGAAGCTGATCGATGTAGGAAGCTTCAGTTTCTCTCATGATTTTTTTTTGAAATGCTTCACATAGCTTTCCTTTAAGGGAGCAGTCTATTTATAGCAGCGATTGCTGAGAGGAAGATGTCCTTTTGAGGGAGTCATCGTTTTATTAGAAGTTTGACTTAAGGAGTTGTGTCCCAAGTGAGGGCTTCAAATTCATGGACAAGACCAAGGTGAGGAATAGGATTCTTGTTCAGATAGCAGGGTGAAACAACCGTTGGATCTCATCTAAAGGTAGATGAAAAGTATACATGAGAATCATGTTATGTGCAGCGCTGTGGTACACATATTCAAGAGAAGATAATAAGTGATGGGTACTCACATAATTCTTGTTTAATCATTGGTGAGGTGTAAGAAGTGGAGAGCATTAAAGGGAAAAGCATGGAAAGAGATAAAAGGTGATGTAGGACTAAAATTCAATAGTAGAATGGTTGAAGATTTAAGGCATTAAGGGGCTCAGGTTTGAGTTTACCATCGAGTGAAGATAAATGATAAGAACCTGATCCATAAGTATCAGTCACAATTTATGGTCCAATCTAATAAGGAACAAATTTTACCTGTTTACTTTTTTCTGCTTTGGTTACATGTTGATTTTATTTTAGGACAAGGTCACTGACTTGGAAGGTTTGTTCATGGACATGTTTGTCATAGGCACGTTTGATACGTTTTTGGTAAACTTGAAGGTGGTCAAGATCATTAAGATGAAGTTCATCTAATAACTCCAGTTGTGCTAAACGGTCTTGAAGAAATTCATCATTATTGAGCATGTCATGGAGAGAAATGTGGAGTGAGGGAATCTAGACATCGAGAGGTAGAACAACCTCTATACCATAGACCAAAGAAAATAGTGTGGCAGCAGTTGAAGTACGGACACTATTGCAGTATGCCCATAGGGAAAAAGGAATGTGCGTATGCCAATCCTTCCCAGTATCATTAACCACTTTCATGAGAATTTTTTTTAGGGTTTTGTTAGTGGATTTGGCTTGGTCATTGGTTTGTGGGTAATAACAAGACAGGAAACTTAGCTGAATGTTGAAGGCGTTGCAAATTTTTTACAATGTTTTGTTTTTGAATTGTTTTCCATTGTCAGTGATGAGGCAATGAGGAACATCAAAGAAAAAAAGGATGTGATGATTGATGAACTCACATATTTTCTTGGATTTTTTGGAGATGAGTGGTATGGCTTCAACCCATTTTGTGTAGTATTCGATAGCCGTAATGATCCATTGATGTCATTGGGAAGAATGGGGGTTGATCTCTCTGATAAGATCCAAACCCCATTGAGAGAAGGGCCAAAGATCATGGGTGACCTATAAGGCATGACTAGGTGTATGATGAAGGTTGGCATGTTTTTAGAATTTGACACAACATTTGATGTATTCGTAACAATCATGGTTGAGGTTCGACCAATAATAGCCTAGGCAACGAATACTCTTAGCAACAGTAAGGCCGCTGAAGTGACCTCCACATACTCCATCATGAACTTCCTTAATGGTATAGGGAATTTTAGAACTTGTGAGGAATCATAAGAGAATACTATAAAAGTCATGCTTATAGAGGAGGCCCCCCATGATGATGTAATGAGATACCTTTTTAAGGAAGGCACGTTTTCCATTATGGGTGAGATCAGGGGGTAAGATGGAGAGAGAAAGATAGTTGAAATATTGTTTATACCAAAGGTCGCTCAGGTCAGGGGTAGCGGTTCCGATCGAGTAAACATCGTGAGGTAGATAAGAAGGTGATTCAAGTCATTATATGGTGAGAAATATTTTAGAATCAGCAGGCGAAGCGGATATTTGAGAAGCCAAGTAGGCCATGGTATCTATAAATTTATTAGTTGAACATGGGATAGTTTGAAGGGTGTAACGGCTAAAGGTGGTTACAAGTATGTCTACATGATGTTTATAATTTTGAAGTATCTCATTACAACATTGGTATATACCATTGACTTGGTCTATGACCAATTGAGAATCACCAAAGATGTTGATTGATTTGACATCTAGTGCGTATGCAGCTTGGAGACTTAACACGAGTGCTTTTTATTTGGTAATATTGTTTGTACAATAAAAATCTAGTTTGAAAGATAGAGGCATGGGTTCACCATCAAGTGGAATGAGGATAATACCTGCCCCACCCCCACGCTGACACTTGGAACCATCAAAGAAGTGTGTCATTTGGTAAGGGGGTTCATCCAAGGAAAGGGTAGCAACTGACTCATCTGGAAAGTCAAACTTAGAGGGTTGATCCCTAAAAATAGGTGCGTCAGCCAATTGGTCGGTGATAACATGGCCCTTGATGTAATTTTGATGAATGAATTTGAGGTCAAGGTCACCTAAAAGCATAAGCTAGTATGCAACATGTTGGTTTTGATAAGGTTTGGCATACATGAAGTGTAAGGGGTCAATGTTGGTCACAACATAGGTTTTTTGGTTGAGTAGGTAATGGCAGAGTTTTGTGGCAACGAAAACTAAGGCTAAGCAAAAAATTTCGAGATGAGTGTATCAGGTTTCATAGTCCAAAAGAGTATGGCTTATGTAATAAACCGCATGTTCCTTGTGTTGTTCATCATGATGAGCGAGCATGGCTCCCAAGGAATGATCGGTAGCTAAGATGTATAGGTACAAAGGTTGATCATCTTTAGGTGGAATGAGTATAGGTGGTTGGAGAAGGTATTGTTTTAAGGCCTCAAAATCTTTATGGCAATCCTAATCCCATTTAAAGGAGACATCCTTCTTAAGCAGATGATGAAATGGTTGACACCAATTAGATAATTGTGAAATGACACAGTGAATAGACTGTAACTTACCTTGCAGGCTACGGAGTTGGCTAAGGTTAGTCAGTGGAGGCATTTCCATAATGGCCTTGACTTTAACAGTGTCAACTTCTATACCAAGTAGGGAAATGATAAATCCCAGGAGCTTTCCTGAGAGGACCGTGAAGACACACTTCTTGGGCTGAAGGTGAATTCAATATTTAATGAGGCAGTCAAAAATAGTTTTTACGAGGGAAATGTGCTCAGAGCAGCACTTAGATTTCGCAAGGAGATCATCCACATAATCTTCTAATATACGATCCATGCTGTCATAGAAGATGTAATTCATAACCCGTTGATATGTGGCACCAGTGTTTTTAAGGCCAAAAGGCATGACTCGGTAGCAGAAGGTCCCCCAAGGGGTGATGAACGCGGTTTTGCATTGATCCTATAGGGAAAGTAAGGTTTGGTTATAACCCAAGAAACCATCCATGATTGATAGTATCTCATGACCAGCAGTAAGGTCAACCAGCTGGTCAATACTAGGTATAGGAAAGTCATCTTTTGGGTAGGTTAGGTTGAGGTCACAAAAATCTGTGTAAATGTGGAGTCCCCATGTTGCCTTAGTGACAGGGACAATGTTAGAGATCCAACAAGGATAATCAATGGGTAAGATGAAGGAAATGGAAAGAAGACGTTGAAGTTCTTCTTTGACAATAAGGGCAATGCGAGGGTGTATTTTCCTTAGTTTTTTTATGGGTTTGGCATCGGGAACAGTTACGATATTATGGACCACTATGGTGGGATCAATATTAGGCATGTCTATTTAAGACCAAGCAAAAGCATGGTTATGATCTTTGAGAAAATAACTAATGGTTTCCTATTCAATAGCATCTAAAGATTGACCAATCTTTAGGATGTGCAGGTTGTCCTGAGTATGAATGTTGATCTCGATAGTCGATTCATTCAACATGGTTTGCACCTCAAAGGGTAATGGCCGATGAATATATGAGTCTTCTACACTAAGGTAGGAGAGTATAGATTCATCATCCTAACATTGAATGACGTTAATTGAAGGTGTATCATCATCATTCATTTCAGCATATAGGAAGGGAAGAGAGGAAGGAGCCCCGCACTCACGTTGATAAGTCAAAGGCCCCAAGGAAATGGTGTTTATGAAAAAAAAAAATAGGAGGGATAGATTCAAGATCCATCGACTCCGTTGGCTAAGGCAAAGATGAAGGTGGAGCAAGTGAAGAGGGTGGAGAAGGGTTGATGTCCTCGATGAGTTCAATGCGGGCCTATTTGGTAGGTGGTTCAGGAAAGCCGATACCACTATGGTCGTTATGTTTGTGGGTGGTACATGGAATGATAGTATGGCATCCTTTCTTGTAAAATCCAAAACCAAAACCCATCCATGGACATCGGTTCAAGAAGGTATGGGTGAAATGATGATTGGTGAGTGACTGGACTTCAGCAGAAAATGGGTGATTTTGTGACGGTGGTTCAGGTGTGTAAGTGGTAGTGTCAAGTCCCCCATACGTGAGACTGGTATGAAGATGAGGATGACCATAAAGGAGGTATTCTCCAATGCGGTGATCATAGCGAGGGTATTGGTGAAAACTTCCATACTCTTGTGGAGTAAGGAATGTGTTAACACTATATAAGCAATACTCTCATAGAGTGAGGTGTTGAAAAATGCCTTCCAAGGGATCGGTTGTTGGTATGTGGGTATCTAGAATAGATGATGTGTCAGTGGTCAAAGTGGAGGTAGAGCTAAGGGATTGGGAGGTTGATGGGTCAGCCGTGGAGGTTGTGGAAGCGGTAAGAATGGAGGAGGAATGTGTGGTTGAGGTAGTGATTGTACTTGTAAGTAGAGGTGTAGGTGAAGTGGTAGGGGTCGTGGAGGTAGACTCCTTAATGGGTATGAGCACGTCATTGGGTCGATAAAGCATGTTGCATGTTTTAAAATGTGATGGATCAGCTATAATAGTATAGGTGTGCCCTTCGTGCTCAAACTTTACACAATGATGCAAAGTGGAAGGAACGCAACCCATAACACAAATCCAGGATTTTCCAAGCAATAGGTTATATTGAAATTCCCCCTCCAAGACATAAAATAGCTCTGGAATAGTGTGGGGGGCCATGCAAACGTGGAGGATGATGGTGCCTAGAGTAGAGGTGATAGCATCATTAAATGAATGCAACATGATCGGATGTTTATGCATGTAATTTTCATCTATTCACATTTGAGAGAATACATGGGATGAAATGATATTAATGCTAGCACCCCCATCGATCATTACACGTCGTACACGTATATCATCGATGTGGACAGAGATGAAAAGGGCTAGGTTAGGGTCATTGGTTTGGTGTGGTGTAATCTCTTCCTCTAAGAAGCTAAGGGAGGCTACTCAATGAGTAGGCTGAGGTGTAGATAAAGGTGGCAGTTTGGTGAGAGAGACTACATGATGGGGTGTGATAATGGAGGCTACGGGTGTAGGGTCATTGGGTAAAACCTCAATAGATTGCAGGACCTCCATAAGGGCTTGATGACGGGATTCTTAGGTTTGGATGAGGTCATATAAGGACATTTTGAGGGGGGATTGGTCTAGTTGTTTGAGCATTGTGCAATGTGTGACCCCATTAGAAATAGGATATGTGGGACCATGGATAGTGATTTTAGGTATAGGCGTAGATGGTATGTTGGGTATAGGATTGGTTGGTGGGTAAGTTGCATTTTCTTTGCCTTTGTCCCTCTGAGCACAGGTAGCAACATGAATCATTTTGATTTAAGGGGATTTGGTGATTGGAGAAGGTGTAGGATGAGTGGTGTAACGACATGACAGGAAAAAACCTACCAGAGGAGAAAAACCTTATGAAGTGAGCTGGGCGCAACAACATTTTGGTGATGGTGTGGCAAGTTCTCTAATGTGAACCATGTTAATTTCATATCTTGGAGGTGGCTCTAAGAGCTATGGGGGTGGAGGTCGCAATTGGTGAGTAGGTAGTGAGGGAAGAATTATGGGAATGGGTGTCAGTGAAGCGGGATCCTCATCAAGAAGGTTGTCATCATCATAGTTGGCTTCAGGAGGACATAATTGGATAAGGATAGTTTTCAAAGCCTTGCAATTCTCTACATCGTGCCCTGGCACACAATGGTATGAAAAAAATTTAGTGTCATCAAACCCTTTTGGCTTGGGTTTGAGGGGGTCATAAGGTCTGAGCGGTTGTAATGTGATTACAGAAGTCTCAAGGAGGTTGGTTAAGATTTTGGAATAGGACCCTGCTAGTGGGTCGCAATGGAAAGTGAAAGTGGGTTTAGGTGTAGGTGCGGTTGATTGTTGAGGAACATTCCTTGCAGGAGGAGGAGTGGGTTGAGCTATGGTTTTGGGTGCTAGAGTGGTCGTAGGTGTTGGTTGCATTTTTTTGGGTAGCGGTATGGTAGATGAATAGGTAGGAGGGTGTATGGTTGTTTTGACTACCTTATTGGAGGGTAGCAGATTTTTGTCTTTGGGTTACACCTTCTTGGGAAAGGTTGATATGGGTGTACGAGATCTAGAGGAAAAAGCAGATGGGGGAAGAGAGTGAGTTACCCAGGGGGATAATGGAGGTGCTATGAAGGTAGATGACGTCGGTTGTGTAGGGGGTTTGAGGGATAAATACTGAAGTGTAAGGGGTAGTGAAGAAGTTGCTGAGGGTATTAGAGGTATGGCTGGTAAATATGTTACAGGTGCAAGTGTAAGTCATGTCGGGTGCTTGGGTATGTTAGAGGTTTGCGGGGAAGGAATGGGCGGTTGTGTTTTTGGTTTATAGATAGGTGGAGGTTTCTGGGCCATGTTGGGAGGTTGAGGTCCTAAGACAGATGGAAAGGGTGAAGGTGAGGTAGGTATGATTGGCCCAGCTGGGGTATGAGTTCTATGGGTTTGGTTTTTCTGTTTGGGTACCGGAGTAGGTTTGGCGTTGACTTGGGAGGATGTGGCTAAATCTAATTTGACAGGTGGATGAATAAGGTTGGTGGTTGGGGTGACCCCTAAGGTAAGGGTGTATGTAGGTGTGGGTTTGGACATAGATGTATGTTGGGTTATGGGTAAGGGTGTATGTTGAACTATGATGGGTTTGGTGGAAGAAGTTGTGATAGAGGTGGGTGTACTCGGTTCAACTGGCTGAAATGTTGTTGGGTAGATAGTGGAAGTACCAGCAAGCAACATCTGCATTTTCATTGAGGTAGGAAGCAAAAGATGCCCCCATAGTAAGGCCCTGTCCACATACTCTAAGCAATCGGCCAAGTGTGAGAACAACATGTCTGTAGGTGAGGTTGATGAGGACCTAGTGGTAATTCCCGTAAAATGTGTCTTAGAGAAGGGGAATTTCTAAGCTTCAGCTTCCGTGGGTAAGAGAGTGAAAAGTAGGTCTGTAGGATCTTGGGTAGCTGATGGAGAATGCTCACCTAGAGGAAAAGGTATCTCTATTGGATCCTTGATAGGAGAAGTAGAAAATGGGTGCTCCTCTGTAGGTGGAGGAGATGATGGGTGCTCCTCTGTGGGTGGAGAAGATAAATAAGTATCCTCCATGAAGTGAAGAAGTATTGTGGGTGTTGGTTCCCTAGGTGGAGAAGCCAAAGGTGAAATAGCCTCAATATTAGCGGAGGACTTCTCCACGGGTAAGGAAGGAGGTAAAAGGTGTTCCTCTATGGATGGAGGAATAGGTGAGGTGGGTTCCAATGCAGAAGGAGGAATTCGAGCTAGAATTTCCTCTATGGAAGAAAAAATGAGGTAATTAGGAAGCAATGGGTGCGTTGCTAAAAATAGCATGGACCTTGTGGGTATGGTTATCATGAGTTGAGGTACCACTGGTTTTATCAGACGAAGGGGCGTGATTGGGGAATGGCTTCTTGAAGATGTGTAGGTTTTGATTGGAAAGTATGTTAGGATTATCCACGGTTAACTTGACTTTCTCGAACATTTCTTGGACAATATTTTTTAAAGTGATGCAATTACCGTCACTGTGACCCTTTACTCGATGATAGTTACAGAATTTGTGTTCTTTATACCATTCGGGTGTGGGGTGAGCAGGGTCAAAACCAGTGTGCACGGTTTTATAGGAGGAAGGGTGATGGCCCCAGCTTTGATGAGCTTTTCTAAGACAGAAGAGTAAGGCTCCCCAATTGGGGTGTATTTCCATTGTTCCCATCTGAATTGAAAAGTCTAAATGGGTGAGAGATTAGATGAGGGGCTATCCTAATTTGACAGATGAGTTAGGTTGGCTTTGAGTAACATTGCGTTAGTGGTGCCCTTAGCTTTTGAATAATTGTTCTGTGGCTTGGAAGAAGAAGAGGTATCATTCGACTTGAATGTCGAGTTCTTATTTAATAATTGGATTTTCTTCTCTTTGATGGCCCAAATCTCTATCTTTTGTGTCATGGAGAATGATTCATCGAAGTTTTGGAAAGTTTAGACTTGCAGGGTTGGTGAGATATGTATAACACAATCCCATGTGAAGAGCTCGATGACTTCGGTTTGTGGTAGTTGGAATGTGAGTTGATTGATCACGCTATGCCAGTGAGCAACAAAATATGCGATAGAGTTGTCATCATACTGATGCATGGAGTATAGGTCAATCATGGTAACCTTCTTAACGATATTAATGGAGAGGTGATCCAAGAAGGATTGGACTACCTGATTAAATAAAAATATAGAGTGTCTAAGTAACCCACTATACCAATCGAACACAGGTCCAATCAGAGACATGGGAAAGGTTCTCAAGAGAAAAGCATCATCATGAGTGATTAGGTAGCACCCGTGTTTGAATGACCACAAATGATGTTGCGGGTATTCATTTCTATTGAAACAGTTGAATTTAGGCATTTCCCAATGCACGTGGTATGGACAGATAGGAATGGATGGGTGGATAGGCTCATTACAAATCTCGTCGTAGGTGACATTATTTTGAGAGCCAGAAATCGATGCTTCCAATGTTTGCATTTTTCCATCATTAACTTGATTAGGTCATTGGTAGGTTGTGATGGTTAGGTTCCTCTTGTAGCATAAGAGGGTTGGTGTAGGGCAAGTAACAAGGGTGGCATTTTAGTATATGGTGTTGCCGTGTAGGTAGATTGAGAAGAAGGTAGTGAAATAGGAGGTATGTACCCAGAGTGAATAACAGATGAAAAAGGAGGCTTCTGGTAGTATGTATATGGAGGTGGAAGGGTCGTCATAACCCTAGTGGCAATGGGGGCTAAGGATTGCGGAATAGAAAGGATATTGCTTTGAAAAGGGGTAAGGGTCACTGACATTGGAGGTGATCGTGTAGCTACAGGCATATGCAAGACAATAGGGGTGGATGAGGTTGTTTTTTGGGTGGTTGGCAAAGGTATAGTGGATGTGGCGAGTGCAACAGATGTAGCAGATGTGGCATTCATAGCGGGTATAGGGCCTAGATGCAAAACTACTGGGGGTAAGGTAGATGTAAGCAACACGAAGCCAGACGAGACTGATGCAGGAGTGGGAACGAGATTAGGGGAGATATATACGGGCATGTTGTATATCAACTAACCCGAGGCATCTCGAGTGGACGAGTGGGAAAGATAAAACTGCAAGGTGGGAGGGTTTTGGTCAAGGAGTCATGTGAACTCCTCATCTCCGGTAGCAATAGTGATAGGTTGGATAGGTTCCATGGCTGGTGATAAAATAGAAGGTGGTGAAGGACTAGGTGGGAGTGGGTGACAACTGGTGTGGAATATGAGGGAACTTGCTTGTCGACGCGTCAGTACCATGTGAACAGGTACTAGCGTGGTAAGACTACTTTCTGTAAGTGACACAAAAATACAACACATGTAGGATAAATAAGTGGCGGTGGGTGAAATGGGGCTAAAATGGTAGCTGGAAAATGACACATGCTAACTGATGCCAATTAGGGTAAACCGACACTGGTCACAGGTAACTGTTGTCGGCTACTGTGGAAAGTGGACAGTTTGGTCAAAAACAAGGTATAAGGCCAAATCTGACATGTATGTCAAATACTGATAAGATTTACAAGGTCAATGTATATGATAAGAGTGACAGGAATTCTAAATAGTCAAAGAAGGTGAATAGGTGCCCTTTTGGGTAGGTTAACCAAAATGACAGTGAACCGATGCCAGTTGGGTATAACCAATGACAGTCAAGGGGTAACCGACGATGGTCACTGGACTGACACCAGTTACTGTGAAATTGAAATAGTGATGAAGAAAATATGGGTTGAGTTAAAATTTGATTTGGAATCAGACCCAGAATTATAAGAATGATGAGAATATGGTCCACGAACACTCAGATGAAGCTAGAATACACCAACTGTGATGAGGAGCATGTAAGAAGAAAAAGGAAAAAATGAAGAGTGTGACCTCTCACCTCAAAATGCAAGCCAAGTAGAAAAAATAAGAAAAATACGATCCTAAGAGTGCTTTTCCTATTATGTTTGTTTAGCTTATGCTATTTAAGGACTGACTCATGAACTATAAAATAGAGTTTTTTGGTGAGGATAGCTTCTTACGAAGAAGGAGATCTAAAAGGTGAGTTTTCAGGTATGTTATGGTGGGCGCTGTCATCACCAATCCGGCACTATGATAATTCTTCACTGGGAACTCCTCGTGCTATGATTATTTACTAATGCATAGCCTTTAGTTTGGTGGATGTAATCTGGAAACAAAACAACAACATAACACAAGAATACCATCGACTATGATAAGACAGAATGATGACAAATCTGAAATATCAAAATAAATTATAATATTAACATGAAACTGTTACAATCTCACCCATGAGGTACTTCAAGTGTTATTGACTTCACTTGCCTTTCACCAAGACTATGGGAGAAACTTTACAATGACCCCTCTTAATGGCTTCTTCAACACACCTTTAAACTGATGGCTTCCTTCGCACACTTCCTACAATATTTCTCACTACTTCCTTCTATGCTAAATGAGGGGGGGTGGCCTCTCTATTTATAGAACTTCCAGGCTTATCCATCTTATCTCTAAGATAGGATAAGAAATCCACTCTGACGAATCATATTCCATACCTTAACTCTTATCTGTACATGTAAGCTTATCTTCTAAGATAAGATAAACCTTATCATTTTACATGGGTTCCCCATTTTTAGACTTTTTACAAATAAAATACACAAAATATTTATGACCTCACTCATTGTCCTTATTACCAATATAATATTTCTAATTCCTAATCACGTAGACCCTACTTCTCTAATTACCCAAACTTTGACATTTTAACATTACCGGACCACTTACGACAAATATTTACTTTTTACAACATTCCTATTATACTTTGACTGTTACCGTACTCCACATTATTGGCGGCACCATACTGACGGTGCCGTTATCTTCTATCAGACGCTACTACTAATTATACTTAACAACATCCTATTCCTAATACATACATTAATGAAATAGAAATTACGGAGGAAAATTTTAGTGTCGACATCTTCCCCCTTCCTAGCTTCTACTCCGTCCTCGGAGTAGACTCTTCTGGTGCTTGGAAAATCTTCAACTTGTCGTGGTTGACCCATTTTGTAATGGGAGTGCCATCCAATTCCTCCAGTCGGTACGTACCATTTTCATGCACAACTGCTATTTTGTAGGGCCCCATCCATTTTGGAAGAAATTTTCTCTGTCTTCTTTTTTTTGTATCTGGAATCATATACTAGAACCAAGTCATTCACATGAAATGGAGACCACCGGATCTTTTGATCAAAGTATTCTTTCTGCTTCATTTTCTTCTTATAGCTTGTATCCTTAGCTATTTCCCTCATTTCCTCTAGCAAATGAAGATGTACCAACCTTTCTTTTACTGAATCACTTTCATCCATCCTTTCATTTTTCATAACTATCACAGTGGGAATATCAAACTCAATAGGAAGAACTGGATCAATGCCATAGGCCAACTGAAATGGGGAGTATCCTGTTGCTGACTTTGATGTTGCCCTATATGCCCATAATGCTGCATGAATCTTTTTATCCCATTTATGTACCTGCAAGGCTGCATCTGAGGCATCAGTGTACACAATGAATGGCTTGCTCCAATCTGGATTCTTCAAAACAGGTGAAGACACCAGGGCTTCCTTCAATTGTCCAAAAGCTTCATGCGCCTTATTTCCTGGTTCATAAGTAACATCCTTCTTCAAGAACTGGGTTAGTGGCTGTGCAATCTTTAAGAAATTCTTGATGAACCTTCTATAGTAACCCACATGGCCTAAAAATGATCTCAACTTACTTCTATTAAGAGGAAATGGTAAATCTTTGATTTTTGAAACTTTATCAGGATCATTACCAATACCATTTCTGGATACAACATGCCCTAACAAAACACCTTTAGAACATCCAAAGACACACTTTGTAGGGTTTAGTGAGGCTTGTGCTTCATCTAACCTTTGAAATGTTGTCTCCATTTGGTGCAAGTGGTCCAACTTGCTCCCATAGATGCAAAAATCATCCAGATACTCTGATGAAGGTCCCAATGTAGGGTTTGAACACCCTATTCATCAACCGCTGGAATGTTGCTGAAGCATTACACAACCCAAAAGGCATAACTCTATAAGCAAACTTTCCCCAAGGAGTGGTGAACGTGGTCTTCAGCTGATCTTTCTCTGCTATACGAACTTGGTTGTAGCCGCTATATCCATCAGCAAAACTATAGCACTCCTAGCCAGCTACTTCGTCCAAGATCTGATCTGAAAATGGAAGAGGGTAATGATCCTTCTTTGTTGCCTTATTGAGCTTCCTGTAATCAACACAAATACGTAGCTTCCCATTCTTTTTTATTGAGATCACAATGGAAGAAACCCATTCTGAATTCTCCACAGCAAATATGAATCCTGCATCAAGCAACTTATCTATTTCTTCTTTTACAGTCTTGGAAAAATTAGGATTCATTCTATATGGCATTTGCTTTATGGGCTTAGCACCATCTACCAGCTCAATACAATGTTCTACCCAACTTACTTGACAGAGTTCCTTGTAATCAAAAGTGAATAGGTGTATGTACCTTCGAAAGAGCTGGAGGTAGGATTCCTTCTCACTCTCCATCACAACATCACCAATCTTTATTTGTTAGAGACGATCATCAACTTCTTCTTCAGATAATTTTATGGGGTCATGAGTTGGTGTGACTGGAAGGATATCCATGACTGAAACATCCACCTTGCTTTCTTCATCTTCAGTGTCCACTTCACTGGTACTAGAGTAATCAGAGGATGTCCAATCATCAGTTTCATCACTTGAATCCACAAGTTCTGCCCTATGATGTCGAGGGATCACATTTATCTTCGCCCTCTCTCTACCACGTCTAAGTTTCATGAAACCTTCATTCCAGTAGTTTCTTGCATGAACTCTCCTTAGCCATGGTCTTCCCAGCAGCATTGGGTACGCAAAAGTACCATTTTTCATCACCTGAAAGTCTACCACACATACCACACCCATAACAAATATTGCCACATTTGAAACTACACCTTCTGGTTTAGTTTTTCCTTTATTTAATGACCTTAACATAAGTGTTGAAGGGTGATCAATTTTTAAACCCAACATATTCATTACAGACTCGGTCATTACATTAACTGCAGCACCTCCATCAACTAAGACATCATGAATTGAAATACCATTACATAATACCTCAGCTTGTGGAGCATAGGGATCTACCTCTGCCTCCAAAACAGGGACCTCAACCTCCTTCCTTCTTCGAGCATTGAGTCCACCTCGCAATTCCCGCCTCTTCTCAGAAGACATAGCCAAGATTTGACCATATATAATATTTACAGGCATTTTAGACAGATCTTCCAAGATGGAGTATGGTCCTTGCCCCTGTGAAATCAGAAAATCCTGCACACCCAACTTTCTTCTCCTATGTTTCTTACTAGTTTCTTCTTTCATCTTCTTAGGATCATTTCCATCTTGATTATCTTTTTCTTTCTTTCTTTTTGTTACAAACACATCTACTTCATTAATTCTTCTCTTATCTACTACATCAAAAGAATTCACACGTGTTTTTCCTTTATCATTATCTCCTTTACCAGATGTAGAAGCTCTATCTGGACAATTATACTTATAATGACCCTTTTTATAACAACCATAACAAACAACTTCAGAAATATTTCTTTTTGGACCTCTATCTCTTCCCTGAGAACTAAATTCCTTTCCTTGAAGAAGATTAATAGTTAATTGACCCATCTTTTTGAGCAGATCTTCATACTCAGTAGATGTACTAGAAGAAATATTTGTGCTCACCGGGAGCGGTTGTGGATTCTGGACCAAAGGTGTTGGTGTAGGCTCTACTTTAGCAATAATTTCTTTGGGCTCCTCTTCCATGCTTTCTTCTTACCTTCTTGCAATCTCCTTTGCTTGTTCAATGGTAGCTAGGCAGTCATACTTCACTCATTGTCTGATCTCTGGCTTCATCCCAAGAATGAAGTGCTTACAGAGGAGATTATCCATGCCATTCATCAACCCATCCGCTAGTCCTTCCTTCCGAATCTGGGCATCGAGCTTCCTCCTTAGCTCTAGAACACGAGCATGATAATCCCTTATCTTCTCCTTCTCTCCTTGGGATAGCTTTGTGATCTCGATCATGAGATCTGCATATTTCTGTTGTTCACCAAATTCTTCAAGAAAACTTTCAGTTAATAAATCCCATGAATTTTTCACATTATCACCTAGTTTTTTAAACCACCTAAGTGCTGAACCATCCAAAAAGGTAGGAAAAAATTCAGTCCATTGTTCCCTTCTTATAAGGCCATTACAAATACAAGATCGCTTAAACTCTTGAATGAAAGAAGAAGCATCTTCATTAGATTGAGCTGAAAAAATAGGAATCTTTCCCATTTTCAAAAGTAACCACCGTGAAATACCAACTCACAAGTACAATCAACAAGACTTATGTGTACAAATAATTGGAATCACTATACTTGAAAGTGACTTTACACCTTTCTATAGTAAAATAGAAATGACCATGGTAAACTATGGTAAAACTTAACTTACTATGGTAAAAACTGTCTTTACTGTGGTAAACACTATTCACGGTAAAAAGTGAAGTTACTGCGGTAAATACTATTCACGGTAAAAAGTGAAGTTACTGCGGTAAATACTATTCATGATAAAAAGTGACTTTACTGCGGTAAATACTATTCCAGTAAAAATGACTTTACCATGGTAACTACTATTCATGGCAAAAATGACTTTACCATGGTAACTACTATGCACAGTAAAAACAAGGTTACCCTCTAATTGGATTTTTAACTAAGTGGGAATATCTCTCCAGAAAATCCACCAACGAGAAATGGTCCCAGCATCGGAACCAAAATGTCATCACCAATCCGGCACTATGATAATTCTTCACTGGGAACTCCTCATGCTATGATTATTTACTAATGCACAGCCTTTAGTTTGGTGGATGTAATCTAGAAACAAAACAACAACATAACACAAGAATACCATCGACTATGATAAGACAGAATGATGACAAATCTTAAATATCAAAATAAATTATAATATTAACATGAAACTGTTACAATCTCACCCATGAGGTACTTCAAGTGTTATTGACTTCACTTGCCTTTCACCAAGACTATGGGAGAAACTTTACAATTACCCCTCTTAATGGCTTCTTCCACACACCTTTAAACTGATGGCTTCCTTCGCACACTTCCTACAATATTTCTCACTACTTCCTTCTATGCTAAATGAGGGGGGGTGGCCTCTCTATTTATAGAACTTCCAGGCTTATCCATCTTATCTCTAAGATAGGATAAGAAATCCACTCTGACGAATCATATTCCATGCCTTAACTCTTATCTGTACATGTAAGCTTATCTTCTAAGATAAGATAAACCTTATCATTTTACATGGGTTCCCCATTTTTAGACTTTTTACAAATAAAATACACAAAATATTTATGACCTCACTCCTTGTCCTTATTACCAATATAATATTTCTAATTCCTAATCATGTAGACCCTACTTCTCTAATTACCCAAACTTTGACATTTTAACATTACCGGACCACTTACGACAAATATTTAGTTTTTACAACATTTCTATTGTACTTTGACTATTACCGTACTCCACATTATTGGTGGCACCGTACTGACGGCGCCGTTATCTTCTATCAGACGCTACTACTAATTATACTTAACAACATCCTATTCCTAATACATACATTAATGAAATAGAAATTACGGAGGAAAATTTTAGTGTTGACAGGGAAAACCTCGCTCTGAGGTATGACTCGACAGAACAGTGAGCTAGGTGCCCACTTTGCCATGATCGTGTGATCACCTACAGCTTCTTCCAGGAAAGATGTTGTTTAAGAATGTGTCTATTTTAAATTTTGTTAGAGGTTTGGTAAGACTCAGAGAAAGAGAAAAGGAAAGAAGTGCTTTTCTATGATTCTTTTATCAACCATCAGCTAGGCATGACTTCCAGTGTATAAGTTGCCCTCAATTAATGTGAGCTAGTGCAGAAAATCAGAATGAAATGCAATGATTTTTAAGCCCAAATCAAAATATCAAATTTGATGACACAAATAGATGAAGAGGGAGAGGGATGATCTTTCACTAAAATGTAGAAAACAAGAAGAAAATGGTTTTTTTAAAGTACACCAAAAGAAAGGTTTATTTTAGAGCAAATAGAAAGAAAAAGAATATTACCAAGGAAGAAAATTAATGTGTATGCTTTTCAGAAGGGAAACAAATAGATAGGG